>VYZM01008962.1:205696-316252 GCA_013398915.1 Dromas ardeola
CATCCCATCAGGGCCCATGGACTTGTGGGTATCTAATTGACCTAATTGATCCCTCACTTGATCCTCCTCAACCCAGAGGAAGTCTTCGTCTTTTTCCGTTACTTTCCTCAAAGCCTGGAACTCCTGAGGGCTGGGCCAAGTAGTAAAGACCGAAGCAAAGAAAGCATTCAGTAACTCTGCCTTCTCCGCATCCTCCATGACCATGTCTCCTGTCTCATTCAGCAGCGGGCCCACAACTTCTCTGGTCTTCCTTTTGCCTCCAATATACTTGAAGAAGTCCTTCCTGTTGAGCTTGACATCCCTTGCCAGGTTTAGTTCCAAGGCGGCCTTGGCTTTCCTCGTTTCATCCCTGCACACTCTGGTGGCATTCTTGTAATCTTCCCAAGGGGTCAGTCCATTCTTCTACTTACTGTAAACTTCCTTCTTCCACTTGAGCTTTTTCAGAAGCTCCCAGCTCAACCATGCAGGTCTCCTGCGTCCCTTGGCCAATTTCTTGCTCTTAGGGATGCACCGAAAGAAAAAAAGGCCAAGGATAAGACACCTGGTGTTTTTCTTAAACATTCTAAAGTTGAAGTCTTCATCAGCTGTTTGCTCATGTTTTATAATTTATGATGTGGTCAAGGGACTTATGTGGTCCAACACTATGAGTAAACTCTAACTTGAGGTAAAACTATACCTTTGCATTTGCTTTCCACACAAGCAGGAGAAGGAGCCCCATTTTCCTTCATTATGAGATAACTCGTTTGGACACATAATATTATACAATATTGTGGTATCTCTCTTAGGTAGCTCACCTAAATTTGTACTGTTCCCCTTAGTGCATTGTTATGGCCCCTGTATTCTCTCTGGTGAAAAGCATTGGGGGTGTTCCTAATCCTGTGTGAAAGCCTGTTCGGTCTCCCCATGCACAGACTCAGCAGCTCAGCACATGAGAGGCTGTGCTACAGCAACTGATATCAGCATAAATAATTCTTATAAAGGTCAGTGCTGGGCACAAGATGAGAATCTGAACTGGAACAGAATTCCCTTTACCATTGATGGTATGTTGGGCTCCGTTTATGACTGTGCCGCAGAAACAAGTCTTGCTTATCACTGATTTGTATGAGAATTATTTTGAATTCATATTTGTTACAGTTTTCCATATATATTACTGCGCTCATTTCCAATACATTAGATGGCCAAATAAATACATATTTAATTCTGCCTGTATTGTCCTTCTGACTCAACTCCTGAGGGTGGATTGATTTTCAGAAACAGAATTGTTTGTATTGAAAAATTAACTTAGCTTCTCCTGGTCATCTTTAATTGCTTTAGGAACTTACCTCTGGCTAGTTAAATCACTGACTACATAAAGTTCCTAATTATTTAATTGAGAAGGCCAGCATTCAAAATGAAAGATAAGAGTGCAAGGAAGATGACCTCTAAAAGTTGTTAATCAACTGTAATTATTGACATAAGCACTTTGAACTTTGCAAGCTGCGATATGTGCACTGATGATCATAAAGACAATGAGGTCAGCTGTTCATTTCAGTCAAAATGACAAGAACAGACTTGATTCAAATGAAATAAGAGTTAGCTATAAAACTTTGAGTATGTGAAAATGACTCCATTAAATAATAGTTCTGAACTTGGTGATTCTTTTTGTTGAGTTATCAACTTTGGTCACTTAGAGAAGAGCTTTTTGTAGGTGATATTGGCAACTCATTTGTTTTTCCTTGCCAGTCCTCCTCTTGTTGAGAAATTTTGAAATCCCCATCCAAATCCATGCCAATAGTTGAGAATCCAGAACACAAATTAAATGCAATTGACATTAAACCACCCCAAAACATGCGTCATTAATCATGTAATTTTGCAATTACGTGATCAACTACAATCTTAGACTTTTTTTTCATTGAGTCTTTCATTGGTTCTCAAGGCTGACCTTGCACCCTTTTTCATGGCATTTCCTATGGCTGCCATTAATTGCAAATCACTCTGTATCTTTTTTGTCTTTGTTGGTGTTATATCCAAAACATTGACATCAAAACAAATATGAAGAAACACCGTTTAAGAAAAGACAAAAAAAGGAGTAGTTTCATTCTGCAGCTCTTCACCTTGGTCATAAATCATTTGCCTTCCCTTATAAAAGACATAGGCCTCATAGAAGTATGAGGTGATCACTGACAACATGACTCTCACAGTAGTTATAGCTTTCAGTTAAGTAATCAAATACTTCTAGACATTGGATTATATCTTAAATTAATAGACATTTCAAGGCATTTAAAAATCCCTACCATTGACCTTCTAAGGAAGCTTTAAAAATATTTATCATTGTTCTTATGAGGAATAACAGCTTCAAATTCAGCAGCAAACAAGAACTTGTAAATCATATTATGCATCTGAATAAACTTTACCACCTATTCAGAAACCTGCCGTGCTTTCTGTTCCTTCTTTGCCTGGTGTCACGCATGACTTACCACATCTGAAGTCTTGTATGGTTGAAATGTGACTGAAAACATGCATTATTACAGAGGAATAGAAAGAAAAAAGTGCTGAATTGTTAGAAAAGCCTCTTCTCTTTGTATTCCTGATGGTAGTTGCCTGTGGTCCTGACTACATTCTTGTGATTACTTTCTATCATTTTGAGAGAGAAAGATGAATTACCTTGTGAACTGCAGAAATTAATAATAAAACTCTAACTTTTTTTACTGGGGCCACCAGAGTAAAAGGGAACCAAACATGACTTCAGGTTGAGGTTTCAGAATTTCCTCCTGCTGTTGCTTCTCTTGAGGCAGTGCAGTCATAATGCACCCAGCGCAGGTGAAGGTCTAAATGGCATATTGTTAGTCCAGGTGTTCTTCTTGTGTATTAAAAGACTTAACAAAGCAAAAATAAAAAGAAAATTACTATCATAGAGAATCTGCCTAATCTGCATGTCAATGGAGTTTGTTTTTTTCAAAAATGAAATAATCTGATCAAAGGAAGAGCGAAAAATTACTTTGTATAGATTGCTAAATTATACGTAGATATACCGAATTATAAGGACATGAAGGGGAAAACAATTCTGCCATTACAGTAGGCAGAGCAGAGCTTGTCAAAAAGATAAAACCAAAATAAGCTAAATATTGTTTCTCTAAGATTCAAGAATGGGGTTTATAGCATTTTAGTGTTTGTGATTAATGAGGTAGAAAGCAGATGCTCTATCAGTGAAGTGGAGATAATATCATCAATGTTCTGAGTAAGGAATAGTTTATTATTTCACAAAAGCTTCATGCCCTTCTGGCCTTGCTTAGGAACTTGGCAGGATATGAAATGAAGATGAATGATAGTTTGAACAGAGTTCACCCTTCCTCACAAGACCTTATTAGTAAAATAGGAATACAAAACATTGGCTTGCAAAATTAGTAACATGTGCAGCACCTCCTGTAATACAATTTTTTTTTAAATAATTGATTAGTAACACGTAGGACAGATCTCATTATCAAGGTCTATTGATTTTTTCTGCTCACAGACTGTTGCTAAATAATTTTCCAATTATGTAATAATGTTGTAAGTATAGAGGACAGATCTGGATGGAAGTCTTAATAATTCAATGAGCACAGCAGTTTTTACTAAGTGGAGGAAGGCAGGGAGGTAATGCGGAACCCACACAGGATGGCTGATCTAAGTAGGACTATGAACACTCAGCGTTTAAAAGGAAGCACCATGGAAAGGTTTATGCTTTAAGGTGGAGTACTAGGAGACTATTTTTTGTGTATTTGTTTATCGTAAGAAGATGCAGCACACAGGTCCTGTCACTGAAAATTTCTAAGAATAGAAAAACTGTTTGATGTTTCTGACAATATAGTGTTACTTTTTGAATTCTTGGAGCTGCAGAAAAAAACCCTTACAGTTAAGAGTCAAGTATAATAACAAAGGGAATAGTTTGGTCTATACTTGCAGCCTAGAAACCTGGCCATTGACACTAACTATGTATACAAAAAGTCCCTGAGCATCACTGATAAATACTTCTGTTAACTTTTGGCCACAATTTTTAGCCCAGGAACTCTAAGCATCTGCAGAAAATGAAGGGATTTTGCTGCATAAATCTCATGCTTATTTGCATGTTGCTGAAGACAAACATTGCACAGCAAGAGACACAATTATTTTGATCTTTTGCTTTCATCAATTTGCTTTCCAAAAATTCACAATGTATTATCTAGGCTGCCCTGTAATGAATGGAGGGTAATTCAGATGACCTGCTTTGGATCCTTTACTTCAGATGGCTGAATCTCACTCCAGAGATGCTTATATTGGGATTGGGGGATCCTATTGAGTAGCTTTAGACTGAATGGTGAACTTTCAGATGCCTGAAAAAAGGTGAAGCCTGGGGGAATGCTCTTCTCTGCTGGTGAGGAACTCCACCTTCTTTTTATCTCATACATCATACATATCTCTACATAGTAGGAAGATTATGGATATTAAAGAAGCAGGCTATCCAAAGTTGTAGATTGCAATAATAATGGAAAAGCATTGAAAATACCCTAAACCCTGAGATGGGAAACTTTCATACTAGCTTCTAGGACTGCATAAAAGTTGGTCAATAAAGGCAGTCCTCAGAGTCTTTATTATCTAAATTTATGAAAGTTTATCTGCAGCAGTAGTTTTAACGGTGTATTACGTAAGAAACTTTTGAAAAAAAAATTTTTTTACTTTATTCTTTAACTGAAAAAGGTCGTTGCATTTAGTTGCAAATTTTAGTTCTGCATTTATTTATATTCATTAGTAACTGATTTGTTGTTTGGATAACTAGTCTTTACAACTCTTCTTGATAAAAGGGCATAACATCAAACCGGAGAAAAGTATTTTGGATTAAATGAAACACTGACAATTTTTCCCCATGCTTTTTTAACCCCTTGAAAAATACAGCTTAATTATGAAATGGAAAACCATTTCAAATGCTGAAGCTGAAGCATTTCATTTTGAAAACGTTGAAATGAAATGCAGAGTAAAACAAGGGTAGAAAAGAGAAGTATATGTCTCTAGCCTTCTAACTCTCAGACCTTTTTGCTATGTAAATCCACAGCAACCGGACTCTTTCCATGATGGTTGTTCTAGTACCAGAGCACCAGAGTGGCCTGTGACAATGAGCTGTTTCCTGTTCATTAACATCTAAGTGTTCTGAGACTATTTTGACCAGCAAGTTTTAGTTCTGACAGGATTCCTGCCTGCCTTGAGATTCCACAGGTTCTCCCTTTTGTTCTCCTGCAGCTCCAAAATCCACAAGCTGGTGAAAGTACACGCAGTGAAATGATTTTTGGAAGGTGGTTTAAAGTAACAGCCTAAATAGATAATACAAGAATCTATCAGACAGGCAGTGCTGCATATTTAGATGAGGGATAGTCCAGTTCTTCTCACACCACCCACTGTATCCTCACCATTCATTAGCCTTTCAAACTGTGTTTTAAGCTCATTCATTGAAGAATTTTGGCTTTATACTGTGAAGAACACACAGGCCTGCAGCCCTCGGCCTCAGACAAAAACTTGTTGTAAAACACGTGCATGAATAACTAATAGCAACACTATCTACCACTTGGGAAAACACTCATAACTGAGAAAATATTTCTGCACTTGAAACAACGTGATTTGCAAGTGACTCAACTTTAAAAATAACTCCATAGAAAAGACAGGGAAAATAACCGAAGAAAATCCCAGAAAAATACAACGTACCAAAACACGTAGGGAATTATTTAGCCTGCATTATTTTTTAAAAAAATACGACAGGTTTTTTCCTCACATCCCTTTCCTGTCTATAAGATGATATTGCACCTCTGTACTGCAGCTATGTTTGAGCCTATTGTTGAGTAACGTGAGATGTAGAACTTATAGCAAATACATTTAAAGCTGGGTTTTTAGAACTGCAAGATATATAAGTCCCCTAGACTTACAAAGAGACCAGTGCTACTTGTGATGATATATTTTTTTCTTATTGCACTGTTCCTGTTAATTATTTTCTTGAGAAATATTTTGTGGAATACAGCATGTCTCGCTTTTTCCTGTTTTGCAGTAAACTTCCAAACTCTGCATGGTGCAGGGTCTGTCTCACAGTGGTTAGCTGACTGGGATACTTGCAGCAGATGTAGTGATCTGGGATTCAGGTGGGGCAAATAGCTCAGAATAGTTACCAGGTTCTTAGGTGGCTTTTACTACCCTGCTGAGCTCTGTAGTACCATAATTAGTTTTGTGCCAAGAACAAAGATAATTTAAATATCTGTGCAAATATGTTGTTGTTCAGAATGCATTATGGCATAGCTTAAGTGGTGTAACACAGAAATCGAAACTTGGACTGCAGGAGGATGAAATGACTTAACGCCACCGCTGTGTCTGCAAACCAGGTTTTGCAAAGCATGTAACGCGGCAAACAGGGTCTGATGCAGAATGTGTAGGAGCTAGCTTTCGTAGCTTGCATAGGATCTTGATCATTAAAACAAGGATGTTGTATCTACTGGCACAGTAGACCTTTAGCTGGTAGCCAGCTTACGCTCAAATTTATGTCACTTTACTTTCACTGCAATACTGAGATAAGATTAAAGCTGTCCCAAATCTGCCATCACACCTCCAGCACTGAAGAACTGCCTAAACAATGATGAACCGTACCTGGTTTGGGGATAGATTAAAAATTTATCCTCCCCAGATGATGAAAACTGGGATTCCGTGAATGCGAATGAGTCCATAGAGGAAAAAATTAGGGTTGTAATGGGAAGCTAAAGAACAAAAGGTCGGGCATTGAAGTGTGGAAAGACTTTTGTGTAGAGGTTTTCTATGGGGAAAATAGGAGACATATGGATATTGCACTAGACAGGGGAAGTAGTTACCCAAAATTGCAGGTATAGGAATATTAGTGTGTGAAGGTAGGAACCTTGGGGCTGACGATATAAGAAGGATAGAAGTACAACACCTGGCTGTAAGCTTGGAAGCCCCCTTCCAGCATCTTGTGATGGTTGTAGTAGCCTACATGCCTACCATTATAAAAACACCTAGGAAATACTACATCTTAAAACCATATGACTCTTTCAAATTGCATATGTTATTTTCTTAGTGGTTGGTCTGTTGAAGCCCTCAAGGAGAAGGGTCAAAAATAAAGGATTGCATAGGCAACAAGGCGGCCACAATAATTGTAATGACACTTATGAAAGTATGCAAATACACAGGAATACTTATATACTCATATTTATACTCGGATTATAGTGGCATCTGATCTCATGGATAAATCTGGATAAAAGTGAATGAATAGTATACCTGAATAAGACAAGCCAGATGGTGTGTGTGATCTTGGTTTATTTTGAAACTGAAATTTATTTCATTAAATAAATTACTACTTTTCATTTTCCTTAAACAAATAATTAACATTTCAGCAACATAGAGTATTTATTTAAAATAGCTGTAAAAATGCTTACTGACATTTAGATATTGTTCCTTTCTCTTTCTCTTACTTTTTTGGTAGTAGAATTTTCCCCATAAACACACATAGACCAGAATCTTGGAGCACAAAATTAAACGCGTGTATATGCACATCTATCTATCTATCTATCTATCTATCTATCTATCTATGTAGGATATTATTTAGAGGATTTCAATTTCTTTTTTTACAAAAGGCTTTTTTGCTTGAATCAAAATCTTCACAAGAAAATATTTCCTATTGTAACTTTTAAATCAAATATTGCCATGAGGTTCATGCCTTGTCCTACCTAGCAACCAACTTATAAGAAATGATAGTTTGGTTTCTGGTCTGAAGCAAGAGCTGTCATTTTTGTTTTATTCAGTTTGTGCTTATAATACCTATTCTCCAGATCTACATTGCTTTGGTTGGCTTCAAGCAAGGCAGTATTATTTTTTAATATGGGAATATGTTCTAAAAAGTTAAGAAAGAATATTCTTTATTATTGGTATTATGGTAGCTCTTAGAAACCTCAGTCAGGACTGATGCTGTGTGATTCTTAGTGTCTTACAAGTACAGAGCAAAAGATGGGCCATTCTTTTAAGTTTGTAATTTCAGCAGTATGTGGTTTCGGTGCCCCTATATGCTACTTCTCAATGAAGATAACCTCTCTCCTCCTGTGAACTTTAACATCGTGTTCTTGCATATAATAGTGGAATTTTCTATGTGCTCATCATTTGGCTGCTCAACCCTGCTACTGCTCCAGATCTGTTATATTAGTACTATCATGTCCCAGGCTTGCCAGGGAGCATGATTTCATCTCTGACAGGGCATGCTAACTGTTTCCACCATGGTCTCAACCAGACAATAGGAGACCTGTGGCAGGGCACAGCACCATAAAAAGTAAAGATGCATGAGGCCCTTGTCTGTTTAGTCATTTCAGTGTAGAGCTGAAGAGGCTGAGACACGTCTAAGTGTTAGGTGGGAGAGAGCTTAATGGAGAGGTCGTGAGGAAAAGTCTCTTTCTGTAAGGATAAAAAAGCAGACCTTCAACTTTTTATTTTTATTTTTTTTTTTCTGCGGGCTGGTCACATTAGGACCTTTGTGTGATGAATGTGTTTAGTATTGGAAAAAAGGTGGAACTTCTTATCGAGGCATAGGTATAGGAATATTTTGATGAAGCAGAGTGTAGGAAAAGCTGAATTTCTATGGTGATTCTCTGTCTCCCTTTTCCCCCCTTTCCCGACACTCCCCCTAAGACTGCCTATTTCAGAAGGTCCAAGAATTTTATGTATTTTCTCCAGTACTGTAGAGGTCTCTAGATGAAGAAAAACCTGGTTAATCCATAATAATGGCAGGTCTGTTTATTGATCTCATAAATTGCACTTTATTTGACCTGTCAAAAAAGCAGAATTCTCAGCATGTGCTTTCCTGAACCTCTAAGAGCCTCTCTTCACCTCGGGCAGATTGCTCCCCCCAGCCTCTCCCCATCTGCTGGCAGCTGTTGTAAACCCTGATCTAAATTCATTAACCTTCCTCCAAACAATCTATTTGAGTTCATCCTTGAGAAAGTACAGAAGGAACAATAAACGCTCACTACTGATTTTTCTTCCCTGCCTTTCGTAACGCACCCGTGCCCATGCTGCATACTCAGGTTTCTTCTAAAAGGAGGAAAATTAAACACAAAATCAATAGGAATCGAAATCAGCCCACAGACTAGCATTTCCCAATTAGTAATGCTCTGATTCTTAGGCAGTGTTAACACCTGTCTAATACCAAGCAAAAATCTACACACAAATCTGAGTGGTGGCAGAGCAATCAATGGCATGTATCTGTAAGACACTAGCAAAGAGGAAGATAGTGCTTAATAGAAAATGCTATTCAGTGTGACTTGCACATTACTTCTACTTGAACAATACCCTAAAGTGCAATATTATTGTTGCCATGTGAATGCTGTGAGTAGTTCTTGAGTGACTCTTGCGTAAATAAGAAGCTTTGTTTTGGTTGAAATGGGTTAAATTGCAGACAACTGCATGAGTTGGATGTTGGTGTTTCTACATAATGTTATTGAGTTGTATCCAGAGCAAGGAGCTCTTGCACTCTAAAAGTGCGTTGCTGAGTCTCTTTTAAAAGTACCTTTTAAAAGGATGATTTTTTCTTTAAAAAAGTTGTGGTTTTTAGCAGTGCAGTTTCTGATATCACAATGTGAAAACTACAGTAAACAAAAGGGAACATTTTAAAAGGAAGCACTGGCCTTTAAATGCCTGATTCCCCTTACTAATAGAGCTGAGTCCCAGCTCACATTTAATTTTATTGGGATTTTGAATCATAGGTGCCTTGCGATCCCCTGGAAAGCTCCTTTGATGGTATTGTGAGTCTCAGGAAGAATACAAAATCTGGAATTGAATTGTAGGCCTAAGGTAGAGTGACTGTATCTTTTCATCGACCAAAAAAAGTGAGAAGAGGTGCCTAGCTTAGGTGAAGCATTCAGTTTCTGTCTAGCTACAGATAGGTATGATGAATCCCAGCTAAAAGGTACCGGGAGGGATGAACTGCAAATTTTGAAAAGGTAGTTTTGCAAAATGTTTTGCAAGTTCTGCTCTCACTTGAATTAGCTTTAATGAGCCGTTTCCAAATATTGCCTTTCATAAATAATAAAAAAAAAGCGTGGCTGGCAACTTGTCAAAATCATGTTCAGATAGATGGCTATGCTCAGTATGACTGCAGGTCAGATGTGTGTTCTGCCAGCTGCGTAGGGTTTCAGGATCATCCTAAGTGGTTAGAGTGCATTGTAATTTTTGCAAAAAAATATTTTAAAAGTGGACAAGCCTCCTCAGTACTCTTTCTGTATATCCAATAGTATTATTTTTAATGCAAAAATATGCAGGTCTACCAAAAAAACCTAGAAGGATGTCTTGCATTTTGAGTGTAGGAGATTTTCTTGCACTTGACTTTTGCCTGGGCCATTAAAATTTTTTAGCAGACTGATGAGCAGAGGCATTGGAAAACAGAAAGCACAATAAAATTGCAGCTTATGTATTTTTTCCTCAGCATTAGTAATGTTTTAATAATATATTCAAATTAGTGTCAAAACATTCCCTGTTCCTGGATCTGAGAAGGCACTTTAGGACATGCTGTCTCAAAGGCTGGGAAAATTTAAAGGCATGCCATTTGGATGAATACTGTCTTGCTATTTCTGTCTATCTAGGAGGTGGTGGTGAGTTATGAAATTTGCTGCAGTAGAAGGTAGGAGACAGATTGTGAACATGTATTGTGAACAGAATAGGAATATTATTTCAGTGGGAGCTGAATCAGACCTAGCAGTTCTGGCTTGCCCTCCTCTCCCCATTCAGGTATCTTCCCATCTTCAGATGTCTGCCTCTAATGTCCCTTGGACCAGTGAGCGGTTTTGCATGCCAGTAGTACAGGATGCAAGTGGGGATAGTGGAAAACATGGTTTACCCAATTTTCAGTTTTCCTGGCTGCTCTGCACTGCCTTTATCTTCAGGGGCCTTTTTAAAACAGTCCTATCTGCAGTCTTGTGGACATGGATTCAATTGTTCCAGAGCCAAAGGGCAGTTGTGCTTGACCACTAACAAAAAAGCTGTTCATTGCCTGGCATTTCTCAGGAGAAGCCATGTGTACATTAAGGAAGTAGTAAGACGCAGTGTGGTTGCTGGAGGACACAGACTTACCTTTCCAAAACGCAGTCTCAGGCAATGTCAGTTGATGGGTTGTCTGAGTTTGCGAGAGAAGCGGGAGTTCTTGGAATACAAGTTCAAAGATTGATTTGAGTGACCTGAGGTTAGAATAGTTCAGGAATTGTTTGTGCTATAGGAGCTTACTGAATCCGTGCCTTAAACTTCCCTCATTTCCAGTAAATTACTTGATAATGGCTGAATGGTCAACTGGTATAAAACAACTTTACAGCAGTAAAAAACAGTTTATTGCTTTTTAGTGTTAAATAAATAAGGCCACAATTCTTCCTTGGCTCATCTATAATCTTCGGTGAACAGCACCTGATCGATAGGAATGTAATAATAATCCGGCTCCTCCATTTGACAAGCCAGAGAGAACATCCAGCTAAAACAGCCTGTGTTTCTGACACCCAGAGAATGGACTGGAATGACTGCCAGAAGTTATTGAGCTGGAGAGAATTTTAAATGAATGAATTGGACATGAGTCACGTCTTTCCATAGAGCAACTGTGGGCGCTGGCTGCTGAAGTACTTGAGAAATCAACAAGGGCCCCTTTTGAGGGATCCGGGGGAGAATTTCGTAACTGACTCCGATTTGGAATTCTGCAATGCATCTGGGATAATAATACCCTACAACAGCAAAGATTATTTAAAGACAAGCAGCTTCAGTTTGTCAATAACTCAAATACCAGCAAACTTGGGTGGTGAAGGGTGGCAGAGTGTTAATTGGTCTGGAAGCAGTATAAATACTTTCTACATTTATCTCACTTACAAATGTTCACTGGTGATATGTTATCAGTAATTTATGATGTGCCATGACAAACGCTTACATTTCTGACAAAAATAGCAATTAGTTAGAAGAATGAGGCTTCTCCTTGAATTGTTTTCAGCAAGTTGTAGGGGGGATTTCTTTCCTTCCATGCATGAACAGCCTGTAAAAATCCTTCAAATTTGGCAATTTTCTCTGTTGCCTGAATTTGGTCCAGTTTTTAAGCTCTTTTAAAGACATTGGAAATGCTCTTATAAAATTATTGGTGTGAAATATTTGCATATCCAGTGCATACATGCATGAAATCATTGTGATAAGTAAAAGAGAAGTTCATCAATTTACTCATGCACTTTCTGAATTCCTGATGCAGACATTGATGCTTATTTGATTTTGTTTTCTTCTTCACAGATGTATTAACTATTACCTGTCCTGGTTTGAGGTTTTCTTCTGAGTAAAGTGTGCATCAACATTTTCAAGCATTGTGTCACGTACGGGGAGTGCTCGATTGCCCCAAAACTTCATGCAGGATGCTTATCAAGTGTAGGAAAATGAGTGGAGGAGTCCAGTTTGTTACAGTGGAGTATCACAGTGCAGGTGGGGACTGTGTTGTGTGTTCACTTTCCTCCTCAGGGAAAGGGACTCGCATTCCTGTGAGAAAAGTCAAATGCTTTCTGAAGCTGATGACTGCTTATGAAGCCAGAAGGTCTCTGTGATCTTAGTGGTTTGGTAGCTGGAATCAAAATACCATAATACCAGGCATCCCTGATGCTTTTTGATTTTCCTGCCAGCATCATCTCTCTGTTGCATAAGTGGTGAAGTTTCAGAGTCATGTCTCTAAGTGCATTTACTTGTGCCATTCAGTGTACTCCAGTAGGGTGTTTGGGTTTTTTTTGAAAAATAAGAGTTTATTTAATTCTTGATGATTTAGAGGAATGTGGAAAAATAACAGTTTCTGAATTCAGGGGGAACTTGAAAACAATGACGTAATATTATGGTGGCATTCACAGTCCACCAAACGGTAGTGTTGGTGAAGATTCAAGTCAAAAGCAATTCACTTCTGTGCGTTTCCTCTTTGTAGGACAGCTGGAGAATACTGTAATGAAACTCACCTTAACAAATTTTGTAAACAGATGTATCCAAAGATTATTGAAGCCAGCAGAAAGGCACCTCTTAAGCTTGGGAGTATTGGGTAGATACTGGAATTGTCGGATTTTAGGTATAAATTTAGTTAGTTATATTTAGTTATGCTCATTCTCTTCCTTCTGGACCCACCTGTTTTATGACAGGTTAGTTTTCAGCTGGGATTTGGGATTTCAGGAATCTGGGATTTGAGCACCAAGTTGGGGGTGTTACAATAAAACATAAGCATTTGGAGTCTTTATACTCCAAATAAAAGGGCAAAATTTGGTCAATATGCCCAGTCAATGGTAAAGGAATCTTCTGATATGTTACAGAAAGAGTTCTGATTTTAGAAAGATACTATTTTCTAATAGGGATATATTTTAGCTCTTTATTGAAACCCCTCATCCCTGAACTGCATAATGAAGCAGTTGTTCGAGCGGCCATACTCAGTGATACACGCTTCCTGTCAGACCCAGAAGGAATAAATCAGAAATGCCTGCAGATCAGATCAGGAATAATAATTGCAATGGAAAAATACTATTTTTTTCCTGGATTTTTCTCATTCCTATGACTGAAGATGTTTCTTCAGTTCTTAGATAGTGGATGACTGGCTTGTTTCAAGAGTGAAGAAGATATTGCAGGAATGCTGTGTGACAACAGCGTGAATCACTGGACTTGCTGCTTCTGGAAAAATGATTGACTCAGAGGATTCTGCTTTTTGTGAGGCTGTTGTTATCTCCCAGCACCTGTCCTCAGACATTGAGCTGTTGTGTCAGTGACACTGAATAAAAATGATCCAGAGTTAACAGATAGAAAAAGAACCTTCAAACTGGGGAAAGGCAACTAGCAATTAAAAAAACCCAACAAAAAAACAAAACAACAAACTGTCCCTCACTAAACTATCTAGTTTTTCAGTTAAACTCATCAGAAAAGAAATTTATTTTGCTTCTGGAAAAGGCAATTCTCCCCCAGATCCTCTCTTTCTAAGATTTTGTGTGCAGGAGCACAGCGTATGCTAGAAGAGGCGGCTGATTCTTTTAGACCACTTTGACAGGAGCAATAAATGTCAGTTCCCAAACCTGCTCGGATGTGGAAGCTCTGAGCCATGGAAAAACCTTACACAGTTCATGGACCTGGGCTGTCTGCTGGAAGAACCGCCAGGAATGATAAAAATGATAATAAATTTGCTTTTACTGCTCCTCTCTGTTGTAATAAATTTGTCCTGTATCTTTACACAAAAATGTGTGTGGACCCTCTTTATAAACCCCTGGGGAGAAATTTGTGCACAAAAGTAACATTCTCTTTCTCTTCACTTCTGTTTGTGGTGTCTTTTTGTAATTTGTGGAAGGTGTCCAACAGGTTGGAAAAATGCACTGAAAACCTAATCCAGACATGTCAATACAACACTGGTTTTAGTTTAAACAAAATCCAAGCAAGCTTTCCCCTTTCCAAAGTAGCGTCTCCAAAAATACTTCTCTGATTCAGAGAGTACATTTTTGTCCCAGCTTAACTCTTTTGGTACTGAATAACAAGCAAGGCTATTTTTACACAGCATATTTCTGTAGCACTAGCAGAAGATTTGATTAGAACTATGAGAATTTCTAACGTGTTTGGCCAAAGTCATTGTCAGTGTAAAATGAAGTTAACACAATAGCACTTATGTCTATTAGTGCAAAATTTGAACCATAGTGCATGAAACAAGGCCATGGCAAAGGTAATGTCATCATTTCCCTGCACTTTTTTGGAAAAAAATATAGGACAATATAGGAACATAGAGAAATTTTTGGTAAAATTTCCCATGAATTATTATATTGGGATGTGTGTGATATATTTACCTCAGGACTTCAGTGCCATTCCTTGCTCTTCAAGAATTTGTCAATAATTTGACATGAACTGACATAATTTTTTTAAATGGATACGAGTTTCCCTCAAGATCAGTTAATACCAGATAACACCGAGATTTTTGGAAAGTTTAGGTTCCATGTTTGGTTTCAGCAAATGGAAGGTAGAATATGTAACCCATCAAAAATGCTGGATTTGGACTAAGGAAAATATCCACAGTCCATGTCTTGCCTTTTTTTTCAAACCCATGTTCACGTGCATACAGTATTATATTGACTAATTTCAGTTTGGGTGGTCCAGCATGAAGGTATATGATGAATATAAATCAAAGGAATTTAACTGACTTGATGAGAATGGATTTAACATTGAAGCTGAGAGGTTTGTGCCCCCTCACAAACTCTGCCAGTGACACCATTATCTGTGTCATACAGTGAACCTGAAGCCCAAAATGTTTTTCCCCAAAGCAACACCAACTTAATTTAAAATGAGGTCAATAACTTCGTCCTTTACTTTTTATAGTAAAAAACAGGCAATATGCTCAGAAATCTTTCCATTCAAAATGTATCCTTATTTTTTTCCCAGAATATATTCCTGCTAAAAGAAAATGCTGAGTGTATTTTATTGCTGAATAAAGAGAAGCAGGACTGGCAGGATAAAGACACCGGTTGAATGTCAGTCATTAAAAAAGTTAGCATAGCATTTCCCAGCTAATGCACATAATTTCATTTGCAGATTTTTATTATGAAGATGGGAAAAGGTATCATTTGCTGGTCACAGTCTTTGCCTTTGCTGCACTTAAGATCCATGATGCACCTTCACACTCAATCAAGGAAGGCAAATGAGCAACTGAAATCTCATCTGGTTAGGGAATGAGAGACTATTTTGCAGTTAAAAATGTGTACATTTTAACTAATGGGTCTTTTCAGGAAGGGTTTCAGGACATTATCAAACCTTAGGAAAGAGCTTGTGCTAGAGTCAAGCTGCAGAAGTGCCCTGTTTGCCCTCAGCTCCAACAGACACCTTTGCTGTTCAAACCTAACGCTACTGGTGAGTAGCACAGTCCTTTCCCACTGAGGCCAGGGAGCACTGGAGCTGCACAGCCCTTCATGGGAAGTACTCACAGCACCAGCTCGTTACCAGTTAAAGAGCCTTAAATCTCTTGCCATTTGCATTTTATCTCACCACTGAGGAACAGCAATCTACTGCTTATGGTTCAGCTGAAGCTGTAGAAGTGAAGGAGGGTTTCGATCCATGCTTCCATGCTACTTGAGTGAGTACACCCAAAGTATTGTTTTAGCAGAGAGGTCATGGACTTAATGAGCACAGACACTGCCTTCACGCCCTGTATCTAGAGGTGACCCTCTAAGGGCAGGGTTACAGAACACTGTGGGGAAGCCTTCAATCCCCTGTGCCTTCTTGATGGTAGGTAAACAGAGAGCTTCCTCCTCTGGGTCGTTCCTTCTGGCCTCTGCCATAGCACTCCACTGAAAAGATGAGTAAAAGTATCTTTAAAGACCAGCCGTGCTCCTGGCACTGCTACAGTCACAAGGTCAGGCAGCTTAGTCATTAGAGAAGATTATTTTGTTTTGTGATATTCTTCTAGCCAGCAAGAAATGCTGTTAGCTTGCATGCACTCGTTCATATGATAGGGAAAACTCTTAAGATAAACTTACAATGGAAAATGTGATTAAGCAAAATATTTGTAATGAGGTGGTTTTAGTAATCTTGCCAAGAAGAATCAGAGAAGGGAAGAAACACACGTCTTAAGAGTATTTCCTCTCATGACAAAGATGTGACCATATAAGCATATGGTTTGAAACAGGAGCAGCACAACATTTGAGCAAGTGGTGAATACCATGCAACTTCAGCTGCACTGACTGTTCAGGAGATACCAGTACAGCAAGAGTTTTCTGCTATATTTACCCCTGAAATCTGCTCAAATACAGCCGTAGATTATCCGTCCCTTTTTCTTTGTTCACTCTTCCTGCAGCCACCTGCAGTGGATGCTTTTTCAAGCTTGTGAAACAAGGTATTGTAAGCACTGTTACTTGGGCATACCTAAATGTGGGAAATGAAGGTTCAAGCTCCTCATGATACGGTGAGTATGAGGATGCAAAGGATTTGCTTTAAGCAGTCAGGCAAGAGCTGAATCTGGATGAGTGAAATGAGTGGTCATTTGTCTTAAGCAACAATCTATTAAGATTTTTCTCTTTTTCATCTTGGATATGCCCCCTTTTCAATATTCAGTGCTGCTACAGTAAGTCTCTGTTCTGATGAATCACCATTATTTGAAAAAAGCAATTTCCCTGCAAAATACCTAACCAGCAATACTACCATGACCACAAATTACTTTCTTTTAGGGTCCAATCTGGTTCCTGTAGAAGTCAGTGGAAAAACATCTGATTTCAATGAGCGTTGGTCAGGATTAGGCAGCTACTGCTGTACCCTGCCTGTTAGGACTGTTCTTCTGAAACTGATGTAGTAGTTGGACCCCAAAAGTCACTAACAGGAAGAAAACCATCACTTTTTTAGAACCATGGCTGTCAAATTCCATCTTTGATGTCCCATAAGATCAGTCCTAAGCCCAGATCCTGATGCACTTTTCTTTCTGTCTTCTTACTTGTATTCAATAATTTTCATCCTTCTTTCCCCCATCTCCATCTGATCTGATCCTCTGTGCCAAGGGTTTCCAGCTTTTTTCGTTGGCCCTGTTGCCGTGACACAGGTACTGCTGGCTCCGTACCAGATTTCTTCTTTTGAGGAGGCTGAGTATTTTCAAACTATTATAGTGATGCTATGGGGAACCCTTTCCTGAGACTTCTCTCTTTTGTTGATTTTTCTCTTGTTCTGAAAAAAATTGTTTTCCAGTATTGCTTTTTTCTTCTCTTTATTTCTTCCTCTTCACCTTTTTTTTTGCCATCTTTTTGCCACTGTTTAAAGACAGTCTTATCTGTTTTTATTTTCCTTTCTGATGTCCAGGTATTTTATTTCCATCTGTCCCTTCCACACTTTTTCTTCATCTCACATCTAATTGTTTCCTCGACACATTATAATTACTCCTTTTTAACTTATTTTCCACTTACAGTATACCAGAACAAAAGTGTGCGTGAACAGTTCAAGCCTGTTCCTATAGCAGAGGTCCTGGGGTCTCTGTGAGATATAATATCATGCAATACTCACTGTGAAATATAATTCAGTATTAACTAATATTCTAATCCAGCAGGTGAAACTGATGTGGAGCGAGGAAACACAGGTGAGCTACATGGAATGGAATAGAGAAGGCAGGAAAGGGGAGAGACAAATGATGCAAATATGAAGGGTTGAGAGGAACAGAGACCAGTGGACAGGGTTGAAAGTGGCTGGGGAGGAGTGGACAGTTGCAAGGGGAGCGCAAGGACGAGTGGATAAAAAAACACAAAGAGAAATAATAGTGAGGGAAGGAGAATAAACCTGAAGGCACTGAGGGTGGAGAAGTAGAGCAGCTTCCACCTTTGCAATGCTTCATAGAGGTTTAAGAACAAAGAGCCGTGACAGCAGCTAATGTGAATTCAGGGCAGGGTGCACAGCCAAGAATGAAAATGACACTGATTTTAAATGACCCAAGACACAATGTGCTGTTTGGATTTTTATTTTATTTTATTTTAAGAGTCATGAAGACCATACATTGCATTTGCTGAATCTCTGACATTCCTTGTTTCATTTTTCTGACAAGAAGTAACTTTTTTTCTTACATAAAATCACGATTCATTTTGTATAACTCAGGAAGGAGCCTTAAGGCAGAAATCTTTCTCCTTCTTTTGGAGAATCTGTAAAATGCAAGGTGGAAACAAGGTGCCCTGGTTCATTAGGAGAAAAACTTGGGTAAGGAAGAGCATCCAGATCCTTGCTGTCTTTCACCTGACCAAAGTAAAAGGTTGTCCTGGCTTTATGAATTTGAAGCCCTCTTCTCTCCCCTGCCTGAAAGGGGGTTCACCCCACCGGCTGCACCAGTGCTCTTTGGCTGCCAGGGCAGCTGGTCACTATGCGGGCCCTCATCTGAGGGTAATCCTATCTCCTAACACAACTGGTATAGATATAGATGTACTTGTTTATCCCCCCTCACCTTCAGTTCTATGTCCAGGCAAAGCCCCCTCTGGTTTTCAACAGGAAGATTTTGCCAACAGTAGGCAATGACCTAAACTTGGCCTCTCTGATCCTTCTCACTCCCAAAAACCCAGAGGCCTGGAACTGTCCCATGGCAAGTTCTGACTGCTCCCAGTGATTAAAAAAACAAAAGATGAAGATTAAGAGAGAAAAATAGCCATATTGAAGGCAAATGACAGAACTTGGTTACACCTCTGTGAGTTTAAGCAGTTAGTTTCTTCTCAGGAGAAACAAGAGATATTTACCTGGCAGCCTGATATTTTTCTTCTCCCTACCTCTAGAGTGACATGTGAGACAAAGTAAAACTGATGGCTACAGTCTGCATTAATTGGGGAGCAGACAGGCTGCGCATTATTTGTTGTCCACTTTGGTCATGCAAAGCAGGCTACTATTACAAAGAGTATTTACCCAGCTGGGTCCAGTTGCTGCTCAGTTCTCTGGTAGCAATGAATTGTGACTCGAGGGAGTCACAGGTACCTGTGGACAGCCAGAAGAAAGCTGCTTATGTACCTTTTAGTTTCTTTAAGGTAATTTTAGCAGCTCAGATAAGATTTCCTCACTTACGTCTGCTTGGAAATCTTTCAGGATAAAGACTGCTGTGAAGATTATTCTAAAAATACATTGTTGAGTTTGCCTATAGATTCATTTTGCAGAAGGTTATTTGAGAGCTGGCATTCAGAATTCCCATGCCTATCGTACAGCTTCATTTCTTAGTGATGGAAACCTGAGGTGAGGTTTCCTCTCTGTCCTGAGGGCTGAGGAGAGAAGGCAGAGAGGCGCCTTGAGAGAAAGGGGGCTGTTTTCAGGGATATATGCCAGATTTTAATTTAATTTTACAGAGCTAATTCTTTCCTTTCAGGACCACTAAGAAAATCACTGAAATAATCTGCCACATGATCTGACAAATTTGGTTGCCTTCTATGACGGAGTTAGAGCATTGGTGGATAAGGGAAGAGCAACTGACATCATCTACCTGGACTTGTGCAAAGCATTTGACACTATCCTGCATGACATCCTTGTCTCTACATTGGAGAGACATGGATTTGATGGATGGACCACTTGGTGGATAAGGAATGAGCAACTGACATCATCTACCTGGACTTGTGCAAAGCATTTGACACTATCCTGCATGACATCCTTGTCTCTACATTGGAGAGACGTGGATTTGATGGATGGACCACTTGGTGGATAAGGAATTGGCTGAATGGTCGCACTCAAAGAGTCAATGGCTTGATGTCCAAGTGGCGACCATTGCTGAATGGCATTCCACAGGGGTCGGTACTGGAACCAGGGCTGTTTAGCATCTTTGTCGGTGCCATAGACAGTGGGATTGAGTGCAGTCTCAGCAAGTTTGCTGACGATGTACAGTCGACACACTGAAGGGAAGGGGCGCCATCCAGAGGGACCCTGAAGGCTTGAGAAGTGGGCCCATGATAACCTCATGAAGTTCAACAACCAAGTGCAAGGTCCTGCATGTGGGTCAGGCCAATCCCAAGCACAAATACAGGGTGGGCAAGGAACAGATTGAAAGCAGCCCTGAGGAGAAGGACTTGGGGGTCTTAGTTGATGACAAGCTCAACATGAGCCAGCAATTTACACTTGCAGTGCAGAAAGCCAACAGTATCCTGGTCTGCATCAAAAGCAGTGTGACCAGCAGGTCAAGGGAGGTGATTCTGCCCCTCTATTCTACTCTCGTGAGACCCCACCTGGAGTACTACGTACAGGTCTGGGGCCCCCAACATAAGAAGGACGTGGGCCTGTTGGAGCAGGTCCAGAGGAGGTCCTCTCCTATGAAGAGAGGCTGAAAGAGTTGGGCTGTTCAGCCTGGAGAAGAGAAGGCTCCAGGGAGACCTTATAGCAGCCTTCCAGTACTTAAAGGGGGCCTAGAGGAAAGATGGGGAGGGACTCTTTATCAGGGAGTGTAGTGATAGGATGAGGGGTAACAGTTTTAAACTGTAAGATTAGATATTAGGAAGAAATAATTTACTGTGAGGATGGTAAGACACAAGAACAGGTTGCCCAGAGAAGCTGTGGATGCCCCATCCCCGGAAGTGTTCAAGGCCAAGTTGGATGGGGCTTTGAGCAGCCTGGTCTAGTGGGAGGTGTCCCTGCCCATGGCAGGGGGGGTTGGAATGGTGATCTGTAAGGTCCCTTCCAACCCAAACCATTCTGTGATTCTGTGACATAACTGTGTTTGGTAAATGTGAAAGGTGACGTATGGGACTTTTTATTTTGCAGCAGCAAATTGCTTCTTCCCCTACTTTTTCATTGATAATCAAGGTTAGTAAAGGTGTGTTTTTGCTTATGGGGTCATCCTCTATTTTCAGCTTGTACTAAGCACCAGAAAACTCTCACTGAAGCTTTTTTTATTTTTTTTCCAGTGAACTCAGCATTTTCTAAAGTGCTAAGGAAAATAAGAACCCTTTTTTTCATAATTTCTTTGAGGAAGGCCCGTTCAGAGTTTTTTCCACCCATGGACCTGCCATGTAAGTGCCTGGTCTGGAGTTGTGATGGGGAAAGAAATGGTAAAGCATCACCTACTTCATTCTTGGCAAGCCAGATGAATCTGGTGCTGTTTAGACCATATGAGGCATTGAGATCTGGCTGTTATGAATGGACTTGGAGATCATCATAGCTCACCTACATGAGACAGAAACTGGTGATTTAAAAAAAGAGAGAGAGGAATGGCCTATTTATGAGTTCTTTTAGCTCTCCACTCCTTCATGATGAAGTTTTCCTTCAGCTGAAAAAATGGTGAGGCTTGTTAGGTAAATATGAGCTGGAGGAGGGGAGAGAGGAGAGGAGAGGACTGCTGACTATTGCTGGATTAATGGTTAGCAACAGAAGATAGAAAGAGTTCCTCTGTATGGTGATGCTCCTGAAATGTATGAGAGACATTTATATATATTTTGAGAAAGAGCAAAAAACAATGTATGCTTTTATAGCTAGGGAAAGCCTTTCCAGTGATCTTCCTGAAACAACATAGAAATCTCCTGGTTTAGGTTACTCATCTATCATCATTTGCAGCTCTATGGAGATTACTCCCATTGTAGTCTGAGAAACTGAAAGAATGGCAACGTCCCTGCGACCTGTGTAACACAATCTCTTAATACTGCCTTATAAAGAAATGAATAATTGGCATTGAATACATGTGTATCGTGAGAGTAGCACAGTTTTGTTGCATGCAGGATGAACATACCTGAGAGAGTTTTGGTAATCTCAAGTTATTTCTGGGTACGTTGCCTCGCTCTCTGCTAGGGCTGAGCAATTGTGGCCATAAAGAGGGAATCTCTCCTGAAGCCAGGGTTACAGTGCACATACGTGTAAAAGAGTGTGCAGAGACCTGGCTGCAAGTTTGTACTGCAGGATCAGCCTGTGTGGGGAGAAGGGGGGTGTTAAATCCCAGCAGTTGTCTCATGTCTGTCAGTGGGGGCTGCCGCGGCAGCTGCAACGCCTCCCGCTCCGCACTCTGCTCGCTCCTGCTGGGGATGACATAGGCAGTCTGCAAAACAAATAGCAATTTGTTAGAGCCTGATGACAAATTCACACATTGGCTATGAGTGCACATGTAAGAGTCAGAAAAGGCAACTTCCAGCTGGAAAATCTCAGCACACCTTGTATTGGCTTAAGCTGGCAAAAGTTTCTTTATATCTCATCTCATGGAGTTGTTTCCTAAGACCCTCCGTGTATTTGTTCTGTCCCCAGATAGGGAGAAAGTTAAATGCCATCAGTTGGGCAAAGAGATCTATTGCACGGGTGATTTCTAGGTTATACCTTCATCTACTGGCATATCTAATGGCCTCACAACAAACACATAGCTTTGTGCAGACTCTGTCAATGGGTATAGGTGTAGTAAATCACACAAACTGAGCTAGTTTTAATAAGGAGCTTCTTGGAGGCAAAAAGAAAATAAACTTTTCTCTCATTGAATGTATTTGAAGTTTGACCTGTAAAGCCCTTCCAGGTGTTATATAGCTTGGTGAATCTGTGTTTTCTCTCTGTGGGAGCAAAGTCAGATTATTCTCACTGTGATGAGCTTTTACTGCTTTCCTGGATCAGATCTGGAGAGTATCTGCTTCTGCAGTGGTAGATGTGTGTCCCAAAGGGACAAGCAACAATCTTAGAATTGAACTTCTGCCAACCATTTTCACTCTTTAGCAGAACCGTTCTGGAAACACTCATCCTTCCCATTTTATTTTTCAAGTGAAATTCAAACACACTAAAAAATCCCATGTATTTTGCTGAAATTTTAGCATTTATTGAGGGAAAAACTTCTGACATTGCTGAAATGGAAAGTTTCACCCTTCTACCAAATTTTATGTCGGTACCTCTAGGAAACACTGCCTCATGGCATCAGTAATTCCTGAAGATGTTTTACTAGGAATTTACTTTTCCATTGCATTTCCCCTCTACATCAAGAAAGCACTGCTAGTCACTACTGAGAGCTACTGAAATGAGCAAATAATTCATGGCACCTTTTAATGCAGTTTATGTCATTTTAGAGAATCTGGATAGCTTCGTGAGCTTAACAGGAGCTGACCAGAGATTTTCTGTGGAAGTGACTATCTGAAAGAGAACACTTTTTTTGAAATCAATATTTTTTTCACAGGAAAAAAATATTTCAGAATTCTCTGACTTCTCATAAGAACAGGCTTTGCCATTTTCATTTGCGATGAAAAACTTTTATCAACCAGGAAGAAGTGACACATTTTTTTCCTTATTTAATTTTCCAGGAAATTCCTCCTTATGAAAATATTGCTATTTTTAATTTTGCTCTAAATCAGGTTTATACATTTTTTTTCAGAATGTGAAGTTTTATGTGGGAGAGATGTACCTTTTGAAGACTGCTGTGTCCTTTAATTGTGCTAAGGTTAGGAGAAAGAATGATTAATATGAATACGAAAGGCATCTGCAATCTCTAATGAGGCTACAGTTATCCATACCCCTGGGATTTCCAAACTGCATCATGTGATTTGCTTCATACCTGAAAGCTGGTGCAAAATGTGTGACAGAAATTGTTTAAGAGTGGCAGCTGAATGAAGTGAGTTACGTTAATTGACTGATAAGTGTCGGTTCCCTATCAGCTTCTGGGTGATTGCTGTTGATTCATGATTTTGTATATGATTTGGAGCCTTCCTAATTAAGAGACTGCTTCTCTTTTTCATTCGTTCTTGACAGTAGAGGTCAGCTAACTTGACATTATTTCATTTGAGTGATTTGCTTTACAAATGGCTGTGCTAGGGGTTTTCTAGGAGAAGATCTGAATGGTGTCCTCCAGCAGGTCTGAGAGTGCTCCTGTTCAGGGAATCTCTATTTTCAAGCACTTTCTTCAGAAAAGATATGCACATAATTTGTAGAGGATGGAATGTTGAGCGATATGTTGATTCCTGACTAATACAAAGTATTTTGGACATAACAGAGGAGTTTAGGGAACTTGTAGTTTAGAAATTTTATAAAATTAATAAACTCAATAATGTTACAGAGTTCCCATTCACACTAAAATCATACCTTTATCCCAAACAATTTAATTCAGGAAGGAAAAGGAAGAAAAAATTAATTTATTTGAATAGAGTTTTAGTTTCTTTTTCAAATAACCTTTTGACTTCCCAAAGTCCCTTTGGTGACAGCTCTACTGGCTTTGCATAAGGAATACCGTGAAGTCAGAAGTCCCCTCAAAGCAAGAAAAACACGTACATTGAGCAGTCAGAGCTGTGAAAGTCAATATCGGTGTACTATACAGTTTTTCTTCTGAACAGGAAAAGACATCAATAAAGTCCCTATTAGTAGTCAGTAGCCTTATGGCCTGATTTTGAAGCCATAAGTATGGTAAATCTCTAAAGGGTTATTACATCTGAAGTATAAATCTGTTAAATACGTATCCACATTGCACCAAAATACTTCAGCAGTTCTCTTGAGTGAGTGATATTCATTTAAGCAAGCCATCGCATTATATGAGGTATATTTTGGTTTCATTTGCTGAAAATAGATTAATTTAACAGTGTTCTTTTATCCATTGTGCTGGATGCACTAGAGACCAACTTCCTTAGGTATTCATTTAATGTGTCTCCATTGCATAGCATTTTGTCTCATAGAAGGAAAATCAGTTGCTTTAAGAGGCCTGCTTGATTTCTTTAACAGCCATTCAGTTTGCTGGTCTCCAATAGCTAGAGTTAAGTTTTCTATTCCATCCTGCACAGAACTGAATAGAAGAGGGTGAGAAACAGGGAGAGTCAAACTCCATCACTTAATTAGAACAGGCGGATTTTGCATTTGACTATGAATCAGCTTTACTGAGAGATGACTAACAATTAGAATTTATGGTTCAGGGGAAGCTTCAATATTTGGAAATCTTATTCCAAGCCTACTTGGAAGACAATTACAAAAGAGATTCTTGTGAAGGAGGCACTTTCAACAACAGTGACGGCAACATTTTTTGAAGTTGCCTCTTTAAGCTGCGTATGATTATAGCAATTGTTCAATGAAATATTACCCTTTTCATTTCTTCTCTAAAGGGTGCTAGAAATTGAGCAGGATGGAGAATCAGATGGCCGGGGAATAGGAAAGCTCTTTCTTGAGGCTGAATATGCCTGCTTGAACACTGTAACCTGCGACTCTCAGGAGAGCCCCAGAAAGCCGCAAGCCTTCCAGGAGTGTGCTCATAGTCAGACTGAATTTCATCCACGGACAGGTCCTTCTGTGACACGTTTTGGGTCAGTGAGTAATCACTTCCCTAAGAAATTCTGTTGCTGTGGAAAAATTCCTTTCACCTTATTCTACCTCTAACAAAATCATTTGGGAGTTGGGTAGAAATGAAGGGCAGGTGGAGACAGGCAGAGCAGAAACTTGTAAAAATGTGTCTCTTTTGTCTCTGCGTCCCCTTGTTGGGGATAGGTAGTTTTATTGTTTTCTGGGCATTTTTTGTGGGTTCTTTTATATTTCCAAAATACTGCTTTAAAGTTTCATTACTCAATTTTTTCAGTTCTTTTAATTTTATTTTTTTTCCAGACAGAGAGATAGAAAAGTAGTCTGGATAAGGTTCTAATTTTTGAGCTGTTTATCTGAAGCAAGGCTGGGTGCCTGCCCATCACTGGCTGCAAAGCGTGTATAGCGGCAGGTCTGTTCTCTGCCTTTGCCTCCTTGCTGCTTCTGTTTGATTAACTCAGCAGCAGTTGGGTAAACTGGATAAAACTAGTACTCCAAATGAACATATTTATTGAGGAACGTAGGATGAATAAAGAATTAAATTCTGAGGCTAAAAGGAATTGGTGCTTTCCTGCAATGATGGCTACTCATTGAGTGAAAAATGCCCAAACCAACCCAAAGAAAAAAGCAGATTTCCGTGGTATCTGTTCTATATTAACAGTTTTGGGACTGAGGTTCTGATAGGCTGTCATTATTTATATCTCTGGGTAAAGAAACAATTATAAGGAGCATTTAGATGTGCAGTGGACTGCATCAAACCAGGCACAGCTGGTTGGTTGGACCAGGTGAACTGGACTGGTACTGCTACCTCTGCCGTGTCAGGAATGCAAAACTCTCCCAGAGGAGCAGAATTCTTATTTAGGTTGCACTTTGTCCATAGCTTTCCAGTAGCATCACTTGCAACTTTCCTTTCCGCTGTTATGCTGTCAACGATCCAACAGTACAGTCCCTTCCAGGGAAGGATTCCACCATGCATGACCACTGTAAAAGCAAGGCTACTTTTAAAGCACGAAATAGCAAAAGGTGTATCACATAGAGGAAGGAAGAGAACGGCATGAAATCAACAAAGTCTGTTCAAGAAGAGGCGAGAGCTATGAGTGAATCTGATGCAAGCAAGGTTTGTATGTGGAAGGAAGGTAGGCGCGGATCAAGCATGTGAGAAGGAATGTAAGGAAGAGAAAGCAATCTAGTTAATGGAGATTCAATCTAGAAAACAGGGTACTCGGCTGGGGCTCTGTTCTGCAAACTTCGTTTGTTTGGGGTAGCACTGACACAACTGTTTGCTTCAGTGAGGTTTACTGCAGAAACCACTGTCTGTTTTTGTGAGCAAAAGTAAAAGACTGCAGGATTCATATGCTATGAGGACAGGCTGAGAGAGTTGGGGTTGTTCAGCCTGGAGAAGAGAAGGCTCCAGGGACACCTTATAGCGGCCTTCCAGCACCTGAAGGGGGCCTACAGGAAGGGTGGGGAGGGACTCTTCCTCAGGGAGTGGAGCGATAGGACGAGGGGTCATGGTTTTAAATTGAAAGAGGGGAGATTTAGATTAGGTATTAGGAAGACATTCTTCACTGTGAAGGTGGTGAGACACTGGAACATGTTGCCCAGAGAAGTTATGGATGCCCCATCCCTGGAAGTGTTCAAGGCCAGGGTGGATGAGGCTTTGAGCGACCTGGTCTAGTGGGAGGTGTCCCTGCCATGGCAGGGGGTTGGAACTAGGTGATCTTTAAGGTTCCTTCCAGCTCTAACCATTTTATGATTCTATGATTCATTATGAACTAATGAACATATTGCCAACACCTACAATGAATGAAAATGGTATATATGTAAAAATCAAAAAGTTCATACAATGCTTATTCCATAGTCTTATAAAATTAGATAAGACACTTATATCTGAAGGCTAATGGAGAACCCGAAAAGTAATGGAATAGAGAAAGAAAAGCGGACTCTTCCAAAAAAGGGAAGACATATATAAACAAATCTAAAAGCACCTTCAGGATGATGGAAAAGTGGGCCACTTTTTCAATCTAAAAGTGAGATTAAGATACAAATGGAAGTATATTTATATGTCATGTATCATAGCAAATGCAGGATTCCTTCTCCCTTTCTGCAAGTGGCTCCAAACTCAAAGAGGAAAACCAGGAACACACAGGTAAATGCAAGTCTAAAAGGGCTTGAAAACTCAGCAGAAACTCTTTGGAAACATAAATGAATCTGTTTAATATACTAAATCATTAAGTTCTTGATATAGTTTTCATAGGAGCTAGTGCAATATTTGTCCTTAACCTTAATGGGGAAATACAGTGACTTTTAACTTAAAAGGGCAGACGAAGCTAGTTGTATGGATAGGCTTCTCTTCAGGAGAACAAATGATCATTTCACAAAGAAAAGAGTTGTTGCAACACAGATCATTCTAGTTAATTTTCTTTCTTATTAATAGACAGATTATTTTTTGTTTTCATTTATATGGACTACCTAGCACATGGTAACTGTATAGTAAAAATATATGCTATAGTATATGGTAACTCAGGTTTTGCCCCCATTTGAAATCACAAGGAATGTTCCCATTGATTTCAGTGGCTGCATGATTTGACCCAGCAAGGCAGACCTCATTGCCTGGAGGCTGAGTCAGATAAGGGCTCTTACAAACCTCATTTGAGCAAATAACTCACATAAAGAGGAAATTATTTCTGAGTAAGCTGCAAGCAAGCAGGACATCAAGCTATCTTGACCCTAATTTGATCTTCCTGACATTCATTATAGTCATCTTTTGGTTAATGCTTTGGCCTGTGTGGTGTGACTGGTATGTGTCTCCCCGTATTCATCGTGGCTGTGGCAGAAATAAGGACTCGTTTCTGACCCCCTGAGGTGGTGAGCAGCTGCAGCCCAGGCAACAGTAACTGCTGCTGTCCGTGTTTTTCAGGACACTCATTTTCCCCATTACCAGTAAATGTAACTATTACACCATACAGCTAAAAATTGGAGCAGGTCACAGATCTCCAAAACTACGCCCTTCCTCCATGTTATGTGTGAACTTCTGCTAGACTCATAGGTGGTCTTGGACCTTGGCTAAATGGCAGTTTAATAATTCAGAGAGTTTCAGCTTGGCTAACCAAGGAGTTATTGCCTTCTATTTTCAGTTCTTTGAGTGAAAACAATCTGCGTTAAAGTCAGTAAAAGAAGAGGCTACTTAGAGAAGAGTTTGCAGATTTGGCCAGTAATGACACTTTGCATACTGAAGGATGAGCAATAAAATTTTCTCTGAGATCTGTTGAACCCGTTCTCCGAACTCCAGTTATATGGGAGATTGAGCCTTGTGGAACAGGCCTTCAGTGCTAGCCTGGATTTAAGACTGTGAAAAAAGACATTTTTATTTGGCCTAACTAATCCAAACAGCAGAAAATTATTGCAGACTTCCACTGAATTATTCCTTGTGGATCTTATTTGTATATTCATCTTTATCACATGGAAGATTTGTTTCTCTTTCATTATTTTGTTAAAAAACCCAGCAGATTAACAATTGTTGATGCTATCTGGATCCTGCCAGACCTGCACTCTTCTCCATGTTGTGTGTGCTTGTGTACCAGATCACGATCAGGCTGGGGCTATGGTGGGATACAAGGGGCTTGCTCTCAATAAGCAGGAATATCCAGGATCTATTGTTTTCATTTGGCTTTAAATCCCTAAATGTCACAATGTCACCAAACAGAAACTTGCCATGCAGGTATACAAAAGAAATTTCCTACCAAGATGGTGACAAATTTAGCTTTGTCATCTCCAGAAGTGATTTACTCTCTCTTTAACACACGTATATACGTAAGACAAACTTTACTTGGATGTAACGGATCAGACCACATTCACAGGCACTTGACACTGCTTGATATATTGAGACAAATTACGGCCTGGGTGGTGCTGAGGGTACATGAGGGTTATGAGAGCAGCAATGAGTCACTGGGAAGGGAAGCTGTCCGCTGAGCAATGAGAATAATGCTTTTTTAATTCACAATCTAATAAAGTAAAGTAAGCTGAGGTGACCGTGCTGTGCAGCCTAGTAGGCTGGCAGGAAAGCAGCGCCAAACACACATCATGAGGTATTGAACAGCTGCCTGTGAGAGATAATATTTCATGGAGACTTTTGGAAGCATTTTTGTTAGTGGCTGGCCCGTACGGCTGCCCCTGCTCTCACTCCTCTCTCTTTTTGGTCTTAAGACCCACTTGCATAAGCTGCTGCTCCAGCCTGGTAGTGGAAGGAAGGCAAAAATCCTAAAAATGGCTGCAATGCAGATGTTTTACATTCTCTGGATTACACTCAGGCAAGCCAGGGCACAGGTACTTATTTTTGTCCTTGTCTTTCTGCTTTCGCCTTCCCTCGCTGTGCTCAGCTCATCGCAGAAGTGACACAGCCTGTTCCCGCCGAGCGCTGTACACCATCCCACACACTCTGGAGATATCTCCCAGCACATTGCTGAGAAAAGCTGTTGTTCTGGCTCAAAATCACAGCTGGCAGCTGTTATTTGACTACAGAATTTTCCTCTGTGTAATGTGAGGTTTGGGACCAGTCATTACTTCGTACTAAACTTGATTTTGTGTGATTTTTTTTTCCAGTGCTAAAATAAAAAGGATGACTGTTTTGAAACCGGTGCTATTTAAAACCCAAACACTAATAAAAAGGAACAGTATTCTTGCAGTATTCTTGATACTAATAATTCTGAAAAAAGTAGACTTTTTGTCTCATTTGAGATTAACATAAAAGCTTGGACCGTTGGAATTTCTCAGCAATAGAATGGTCCCTCTGCTTCAGCACTAGTTACCCCCCACCCCACAGTGCTAACCCAGCAAAGCACCCATTTTGTAAAGATCTTTTCATAACATAATTAGTGGAGCTTGAAATGTTATGAAGAATGAAACCGCCAGTTATTCAAATATCTTGGAGTAAGATAGACAGGACCATACAATTTTGGAAAGGAAACCCATTTACCATGATTAGATTTAATAATATGTTCAGCAATATTCTATAATTCTGTATTTCTGCAGCAACATCCCTTATTATGAAAAATAATAAATTAAGAGCCATGTAAAATATCCCTGTCCTGTCAACTTAAGAAAATAAGGGAATAATTTGAAACACTCGTTGCCTATTCTAAGGTTCTTGACTTACTATGATTCTTGGCATCATACAAGGAAGCTTCCAGACCTGGAGTGTGAGCCTGAAAATGTGACAGTATTATTTTCATTTGCATTGTTTACACAGAATGATAAGTGGGTAAGGTAATTCAGAGGAGCTTCCCTCTCCCCAGATAACATGCGTTTTTTCTTGGGAATATGCAGTCTCAAGCCATGAGACGCTCACACTCAAACGCTCGCACTCATGTTTAGTTTAACCACTGTGAGGAGTCCTATTGATTTCAGGGGGACCACACACAGTAGGAAAGTTGAGCATGGGTAAAAACATTTGCAGCTTCAGACCAAGGAATCTAGACTATCCGGGCAGACCCCATAAACCCAGATAGTTCACTGTAGCTAGGGACCTAAATTGCATATTACTGTAAGTATGAGGAAAGCTGACATTCCATTCTACAAAATATTTCGAGTTTTTAAAATTTGGCGTTGTTCCAAGTGGGGCTGAACTCTCAAAGTGTTACAGTTTTCTGGGGTTAAAAAATCAGTTCACTGTTGCTGTTTTTATTATTATGTTTTTAGCCATTAAAATAGTAAATAATAATTAGAATTTTGTTTGAAATAAGATATTGCAACACTGAGAATTTTCCCCATTTTCACCAAATGTTTTATTTGCAAGAGAATTGCATGTTTCTCCGAATTTCCTATTATAGTCACTCAGACTAGCTGTGTGTGCTGCTCCAGATGATGATAAACAACTTGCAGGGAAGATGGGTGTGAAAGACTTAAGAAGGACTGTGGTTTCAATGGGGATGTACACACCGTACTGTGAAGTACAATTAAGAGGTGCCTGAGGGCTAGATTTTAGATATAGGCATAAAATATAGTAAGTATCATAAACAGAAAACAGAATTTGATCTGTGTGGGCCCAAGTTGAGGTCCCACTTGGTCCCACTTAGCGCAGTGATAGCACTTCCAGATCTGCACAATACTTTACTGCACAGTGAAGGCAAATTCAGAAACATCCATGTCCCACTTCAAAAAGAACCTGGGTACTTGGAGGCTCATTTTCCAAAACGGACCCTATTAAAACCCTTGTGATTAAAGTATAGATCCACATAACCAGCCTGTTTCTTCTAAATCCAGAGACAAAATACCATCTTAGGTGTCTGTGCATCACTATCAAAATCCCCTCTGGCTTTACTTCTGGTGTACAGACCTGTTTAAAATCCTTGCAGTTGTAGTACTTTGGTCCACGTAACTCATCCTTAAATGTATCTTATTTTTCCTGCTGGATAGATCCACTCACTCCAGTCTCAAATCTCCTACGTGTTTTCTAGCATCTCTCAGCTGCAGGAGAGTGGCCTTGTTAGAGAACATAGCCCTGGAGAGTGGGGTGCATCCAACTTTGTTTCAGCTCCAGGTGTCCTACTTCTCAGGAAAATGTTCTGTTTGGCAAGTTAGGGGGTATTTTTTCCTTCAGCTTTTTCCTTCACTTAAGTTCTTGCTTTCCTCTCTCTACCCTAAAGTGCAGACTGCTTAATTAATGGAAAGGGAAAGATCTGAGGAACTGAGAAACATTGTCCCCAGATACCCAAAAGCATATGCATAGAGAAGCTTGGGCTCAGATTCAATTACCCAAAGAGGGATATGGATGTGGATGTTTGAAATAAATGCCCTAACCATAACACTATAAGGGACTTTTTTTGCTTGTACCTTTCCCTTCGTTCCCTCCATTTTTCTGTGGCAGGCCTAGCTCCCTAGCTCCATGAAACACAAGTGGAGCCAGGAGCTTTACTAACCTTGTGAGTTAGAGCTAAACCTACAAAATGCCCTCTGGCTCAGCCTTGCGGAGCATTTTTCTTCTACATGGCTCCTGATTTACTGGGGAGGTGTTTGTCTTATGCACTATTCCATGAATTATACAAAGGAATTTCACAAGCCAAGCGCCTTTTTTAGATCTGTGAAAGTCAAGAGATTCGAACTTGGAAAGCTGGGTATAATTTACAGTATTGACATATCTGCAACCGAGTATTATCACAGTAACCAAACGAATGCAGCAGGTTGCAGGTAGACAAACCAAGCCAACTGTAAATGAGGGGACAAGCTATAGCATTTCCATCTTTAGCATCAAATTCCTTCTCAGGGCTTCTGCTGGTCTTGTGCTTCCTGTGCTACTGAGAACTGTGGCCTCCAGGGCCACCACCAACTGGGACAGAGCAGTGGGAACTCTGACTCTCAGAATAGAAATTCTCTGAACCAACTTGTGAAATTTGTCCCAGGAGCCCAAACCTCACTGAATATCAGTAGTGTTGGCTCCTAAATCCCTCAGAGGCTTTTGAAAATATTCTTAAATCCTGAGATGTGAGATTCTGTAAGGATTAACTGCTATGTAACTGCTACGTTAACATCTGCTGTAGAATAAAGGCTAAAGCAGATGTAAGAAGTGGGAGGGTAATGAATAAGGAAGTTTTAAAAGGGTTTAAAAGCAGCTGAAGTAGCCTGCAGTTTTATGGACCTAGTGTTTCTATTGTACCAACAGGAAACTGCTGAGCCACCTTCCCAGGTAAACTTGTTTTATCCAGCTCCAGTGGTAAACATCTCCTTGAATATGGTCTGTCCAGTATTTGCTTTTCTCAGCACTTCTAGTGTTTTTCTGTCCTTTGAGGAAAAAAATATCATTAATAATTGGAAGCTTCACTGTTGTGGAAAAGTAATTCACTGTAGTTATTTTTCTCAGATGGAACAAATACTCCTTAAAAAAAGGGATGAATCTTTTCTTTTACAATTGCTCCTTTAATCAATTGCTTCTTTAATCAACTATTTGTTTAAACGATATTTTTGCCCTCCTCAGTGGTGAAGCTTGTTCCTTATTTAAAGCAGGATGACAGGGCTCTTCCACTCTTTGGAAAGACACTCCAGAACAGAACCACCCATTCTTCTGGGAGCTAATTGATTAGCCTTAGAGCTACAGATCTTTACCGAGGGACTCAAATGAGAAGACGTCGTTTTTCTTTTTGAATAACTTATTTCCCCAGGCTGTCTCTATTAGACATGTCCAGGTGGTCTCAAATTATTTACAACTGCAGGAACCTCTGTGGTCACAGGATTATCTGCATGGGGAAGCACATCTTAAAGTCAGTATTTCCTTTCTCAGAAAACAGGACAATCTTTGTTAGTGCATATTCTCATTTAGAATACTTTTATACTGAGCTAAGGGAAACTAAATATATAAATCTCACTTTGCAGTCTTTTGAGAGTAGTGATTTCCTTTAAAAGAAGTTCATTTAAAAAAAAAAAGAAAGAAGAAGGGCCTTGGACGTATTCCATATTTTGTTAATTTTTTGATGATATGCATCTATCCAGTAAGGAGAGGAATTGAATGGTCTGTCTTCTGATCAGTCTACTCATTAATTGTCAGTTCAGGTGTTGAAGTTCATTTGTAAAAGTTTGAGCTGTGTTTTTATAAACAATGAACTATAGTGACTTTCCTACAACACTTAACACTGCTCCTGTTTCCCCACAGAGGAAGAGCACAACCTTTTAAAGAACAGCAAGTGCCTAAGAGCATCCATTCTCCAACAGAGCTACCCATATCGAGGGCCTAACTTTCCTGCTGTTCCTGGGTTTTGCCTTTATTTTTACAATGAAACCAAAGTTTTAGCCCGTAGTGATCAACATAATTGGCTTCTTCAGTTTAAGCGATTATTTCTTTTCAGAGTGTCTTCAGGGTTATTCTTAGGTCTCTCTTTTAGGCTGCTGGCATCTGTTTAGCCTGGCAGCCGGATGAATGTTTTAAGAGGAAATCTGACAGTCTGCATATATCTCCCGTAGTACTAGTGCCAAGAGAGTCACTATTTTAAATACCTATAGAAATGTGTATATATACATTTATAAAATATGGTAGCCAGGTTATAGACTTACTTCAGTTTTTAGTTTCACAGTCTGTTTTTGTTGAATCATAGAATCGTATAAATTAGGGATGGAAAAGTTGTATTAGGTCATTTAGTCTATCCCACTGCCAAAGTGGGATTGTTCCCTGCAGTATATTTTCCAATGTTTTATCCAGTACTTTTCCATTCTCTGTGTTGGGTTTACACTTTAGCTTTTTATTCAGTTAAGCTTATGTTTTGACATTTTAAGTCTTTTTCTCTGGAATTCACTGAATTCTGTTACCACCCTGTGGTGATAACAACAACGATGCCTGTTGCTGCTTTTCAGTTGTATGAGAAGCTAACTAAAGTTATTCACCTATGACTGTGTTAGAAATGAGCCCTTCTCTCATCTAACCGTGAGAGGTGTTGTAAATTTACTCTTCAATGGGTAAAGTTGTGGAATGTATTTTTGAATTGCTAACAACACATACGCTGTTTGTTTGCTATTTTCTTCTAGCTGGCATAAGTTCTTCCTCTTCTTTGGCTATGAGTCATATATGAGGTGCGTATTTCCTTGTGTTCCTCTTTAACTGATTAAGGTTTCTTATTCAGTCACTCACTACCTAAATAGCACTTCATTAATATAAATCAATAATCTTTCCAAGAGTAGGCAAAGTTTTACTATCTCCACATATACCAAGCACACGAAAACTTTTTTCTCTGTAGCAATGATAAATGGAAATCATAGTCAGGAGAGGTCCTATGGGGGTAGGACCATACAAAGAAGTTTATGTTCAGTAAAAAGCAGAGATCGCTGCTACAGCCAGATCCACGTTTGGCACCCCTTGCAAGCAAGGCTCAGGCTGCCCTGGCACTGTGGTATCTGTGTCTCATGCAGTTGAGGAATTTCCATGGTATTTATCCCCACTGGCGCTCAGGATCTGTGCCTGCAGTCCTGCAGCAGGACAGAGAATTGGGTCCACGGGAGACTGAACAGTGAGGAGCTTCCATGTAGTGCATCACCACATCCACTGCGAGCAGGCTTGATGTTTCCTTCTTGGTGCCAGCGAGTGCAACAGCTCTGTCCTAAGACATGTGACTTGATGACATGCGTCCTCCCTCCCATCATGTCACACAGCGTGCAGGGTCTCATGCATGGATGTGCAGAAAATTAGAAGTCTGAAGAGCCACGTTAATTTACATCAAAATGAGAGTGTAACTGCAGTGATTAGCAGCTCTTTAGCCTTTCTGACAAAGACGTATGAATATAATATACCTCCACACTGATTTCCAGCAGAAATAAGTATCAAAAATCTTCATATAGCAGCCTTATAGCTAACAACCTCCTTGTTAATGAGATGTTAACCCTCGTTGCTTTTAAAATGTGGTGGTTTCTGAACAGAGAGGCTCTGTGGGATTTAATTAGAGTGAGTTAACCTTTTCCCACTGAAATGGTGGCCCTACATGCTTTTCATTTTGAGCTTGCTTGTTGCATCTCCATCTCAAACAAACCTCACTGATGCATTAGTTAATGGTTGAAAAATGCTGTGAGGATGTAAGGGACTAGGAAGCAGAGTATTGTCATTAACACACAGAATTGCTAGTCAGGAGACCTGGGTTCCCTCCCAGCTGTATTGCTGATTTCCTGTAGCTGTGTGTGAAGATGTTGTCATGCCAATAAAGTCCGACTGAACTGTGCATGACCTGGCCATGTCAGCTACAGCCAGCCAAAGCATTCAGAACTGCTTGCTAAAGTTTTAGGCACCTCTGTTTAGTAAAATAATGTCAAAACTTTGCCTTGCCTTCTTATTATGCTATTTCTGATAAAATTTTCTTATGATTTATGGCACCAGAATTGGCACAAGCATTGAGCTTTTATTTCCCTCTGTTTCTTGATCTATGAAATGAGTGTGATGAATGTTTTTGTGTCTTACCAGGATTAAAAAACAGTTTGCGTTAGTTCTTTAATGCCTTTGAAACAAAAAGTGCTGGGAAAGTGCAATGCAGATTGTAAAATGCTGTGTTTTTCCCATCTCACTTTGTCTCTCACACACATCCTGTGCATTCATGAAGATGAAATCCACCTCTGTAAGACACTGTGACTCTGCTTGTTTAACACATTTCCTGGCTTAGGTTGGAAAAAGGACTTGTGAATAGGGTTAGGCTTCACCCACTGAAATTTCTTTGGCAGGTGACAACATATGAGATCATTTTACACAGCTCTAATCACCACTAAATCCTTCACCGATACCAGTCTAGCGAGTCAAGACAGAGCCTATTTGACCCAGTGCAAAGGAAACTACCAGTAAACCCACCAGCCGTCTCAGTTAAGCCCCACAAATCCTGTGCCAGGATATTTACAGAGGAGATCAATTTTAATTTATTTCATTTTTCTGAGCCTAGAATGTGTAATTCCTCCATAAGAAATTTATCACTTCTCTTCATATTTTCTGGGGTAAAAGCTAGGGAGCCTGAAGGGTTCATGTCAGCTCCAACATGACTTGACTGAACTGTCTTAATCTGCGGACCAATTTGCTCTACAGGCCCCTAAGGAAGGAACTTGTTGATTTTGGCAGTGTTTACCTTTCCTACAAACAAATTCATCGCTTTCCAGACCGGCTGGCTCTTAAAAATCACTTGAGAGCTGAGGAAAAAAAAAAATCTGCCCCAGGCTGCATCAGTATTCTTTTTCCTGTGTTCTGGGGAAAGCTTTTGTGTTCTCCACAGCTGCTTGAGGATAATCCGTAGAGTCAAGATTATTCACAGAGTCAATAGAAACGCCTGTAAAGTTCTCTGAGTTTAGTTTCATTCAGTGAGGGGAGTGAAAGCCCCTATCAGAAAAAAAGGAGAAAAAAAGAGAAGATTCTTGACTGAGTTAACTGTATTCTCAACTGCACTTGTGAAGAGAGGAAATAAAAGAGCTGACTTGAGTCTACTTGTCTTTCACTTCTGGGAACTACATGTTATATTCTTAATTTTTTTCATTTGCATAGATTGCACACCAATAATTTTGAGTGTGACTGAGAAGTATCTGCTTTTAGATATTATATATCAGGAATCAAATCCCCTGTTTCTAATCTAAACAGACTAGCCTCAAGTTTTTAATTATTCACACATATATCACATGAAGTGATGAGAGCCATGTAATATATTGCAGAGCCATATCATTCACCTCTGCCTGCCTGAATTGCACTTTCTCACTAGTTTGTCTCCACCAGAACCAACTACTGACAGTCAGATTTTTAGCTGCTTCTAATGTAAACTATTATTAAATAAAAAGCAAAATCACATTTTTGAACAAAAAACTTTTCTGTCTTCTTCCACTGCCTTGAGTTTCAGACATTCTCCTGGCATGTGTGTGCTCTAATAGGTTACTTGGAAGAAATTGACCCTCACCTCTTACAGGAAGATGGGAAGCACTAGACTTTAAGACAGTTTTTTCTGCTTCCTTTACAATTCTGAAAAGCAAAGAGTAACCTCATGGTGTTCCTTCAAAGAAGTTTAGAAGAGGATGGTGGGCTTTGCATCTCAGGAAGACAGAAACCCACCCCTCAGTTCCTCCTGGACTGCAGCAGCTCCAGGGTCCTCGGCGCTGAGCGGGCTATTTTGGGTCCCATTTGGAGGTGCTAACCTCCTTTTAGGGAATGTTGGCACCTAAATAAGATTCCATGCTGGAGACCAGTCACCTAAAACTTTTGGGACTCTAACTCTGTCATTGGATATAGCCCAAAGTCATTAAATTGAAACTATTAAGTCACAATTAGAAGTTACTAGCATTCATTAGCTAAAGCTTTATTACCCCTTCGATGTCTATATATTGAGACTCAACGAACCTAAGTACCTAGTTTTACATTCTTCAGTGTGAAGGCTGCATTTTCTTATGTTTTTTCTAATAATACCTCTCACTGAGGAGCCTGGTGCTGGTAATGGCAGTAGATGTTAGTGGGGAGAGGACACTCCTGCTAACTCCACAAAAATTAAAACAGAGGGAGCATATGACCTTTGTGTATAAAACCTAAAGGAGGTGAAAACTAAGAGGAGCAGACAGGCCTTTTTCCCCCTGATGTGCTCATAAAAAAAACACTTTCGTAAGAATGACGAATACCTGGATTTTGCTGCTATGCTTTAGGCAACTGCAGCTAGATTTTCACCTCACCCTTTGCTGATGAGTCCTGTCCACACATCGTACACTGCAGAAAGCACACTTGTACTTTGGCCACCCCAGTGCACAGTTAGATATACAGTGCAGACTCTTTGCTGGAGGTATATTAATGCTAACATGCTAGGTTGAAGGATGGGTCTCATTTGCCACAGGCAAGGTCACATCCCAGCACAGCCCTCCAGCTGGTGTCTGTCAGCACTTGGAGAGACCTGGTACTGGTCTCCCTTCCTACAGCTTTACCCCCTGATGTATTTATAGGCAGTAGTCATAGCCCCTCTCAGCAGTGATTTCTGCTGACTTAATTGTGTTCTTATGTTTGTAGTTTCTTGCTACTGTTCTTTCACTCCTTTATAACGTCAGTGAAAATAACACATTTGGACAGAGGTTGTGCATTTCCTTGTTTATATAGAATCATAGAATCATAGAATCATAGGGTTGGAAGGGTCCTTATGATATACATACTTGTTCCTCCAAAGTGCTGAAATTTATTTAGATATAAGAAATTAGGCAGACCTCCACCAAAATCTTGAAGATATGTGAAAGGGTGGATGGAAGACTGTGGTTCAAAATCTACTGCTTTGTGATCTGCAAAGGCAGAAATTCCCCCTCAAATCCGTTAAATACTTGTTGTAGAAAGAAGGTAGATATTACATTGCTGCTCTACACCCATACCAGCTGCTTACACTGATGGCTGACTTCATGGCCCATCTCTAGGAGGAACAGCCATAGTTACAAAGTTCAGAGGTGCAGCAGGTAGAAGCAATGCTAGGAGGCATGTCACCCCCATCCTCTCAAAAGGTGTTATCAATTTAACTTAATGGATTGTATCTTATATCACACACAGTTTGGGTGGCTTTTGACTGCCTCTGCTTGTCTGACAACCATCTTTCTGGAACACGTACACCGTCTCACTCATTTCAGGAACTTTATCTAGCTGCCCAGGTTTTTGATCCTTTCCTGCCTGCCCAATGCTTTGTTAATGTCTAGTGTCCGTTAAAGTATTCTCAAAAAGCAATTATAAAACCAAGGTCTTTGTTTAGCTTATTCAGCTCATGAACTTCAAAGCCTTTCATCCTGCTCATGTGCAATGTTCATCTGGCCTCAGATCCCATTTCTGAAAGCAGTCTGTAGTGAATGCTTAAGTAGGTGCATGGAAAGGATGGCATAAGTGATGTGATACTTCCTTTTTCTCATTCTTCTGGATGATCTGTCAGGATTTCTGGAGCACTCTTTTTCTCTCTACATATCCAGTCCTTTCCAGAAGTATATATTAGTGAAAAGACTTATGTTTCAAACTCATGTGCTTCTGCTTTGAGCAATGCCATGGAAAGCTGTGTCCTTGGCCAATCTGCTGTAGTCGTCTGGCTGGGTTTCTGAGCAGCACTGTGTAGCCACACCTCGCTAAGTAGGCATATCTGGATATCTGCTGAATGATGCTGGTTGTGATTAGACACACATCATTGTGTGGTTGCATTTATATCAAATAATAACACTACCGCCCTCATTATCTTATTATTTCTGGGATAAGTTAGCTTTTTCCAAATTAGAAGGTGAACTGCTTTTGTGAACAGTTCTGAAATAGTTTCAGTCACAATGAGTCTAGTCAGCAAAGATCTTCTATTTGTGCTGATTTCATTCATTTTGAATGAAGTAAGGTAGTGTGGTCATGACAGTGTGATCAGACAGCCGTTTCAGCCAATAGTCTGTGGACGGATGAGCAGTTGTGGGGTGGAATTGGAGACAGTAGCCTCTCTGGTCAGCAGGCTTTCCAGAGGCTTTCTGACACCTGCTTCCCTTTCTTTTCCTTTTCAATCTGCTGTGTTTTCTCCCATCTCTGATTTATCTCTGTCAGCTGAGACTACGCCCTACTATGAATTAAATGTTTTCACCAGACTACCTTTTTTCATGCTCCATTCTTCTGATTTCCTCCTCTGTTTGCCACACACCCTCCAGAAAACTGCTACCCTCTCTGTTTTAAATCTGTTCTCCAAATGCTGCTTTCCTTCCGTATTTGTGGGATTAATGCAATTTGGTGTACGCTGGACATCAGGCTGAATCACCACCATCACGCACCACAAACAGACAGGTATTACCACACGCCAGCCATCCCTAGTCACTGCCAGTCCCCTGTAACCACAGTTAAATTGCACAGAAGTCCCCAGGAGGAATCACAGGTCATTAGGACTATTTTGAAATGGAGCGGTTTTAAGTATTTCCATAAGGATGTGCTGCTATTTATTTGCGTGGTTGCAGGCCTCTCCAGCTGCAGTCCAACATGCTCTTCCAACCACAGCTCAGCTGCTTTCAGGCATTGGAGTCTCCGTGCTTCACCATCCCCATACCTGGTCATACTGTCCCTCTTGCTTTGCCAGCATGTTTGGTCTCTAAGCTGAGCCTGTAAATAGCACCACTGCTTTTAGACGTGGTTAGGCTAAGCAAGATCATTTTGGCAGGTTAGGAAGTGACTGCACAGGGAGGTTTGGCTTCCCTCCGCGTGCTGGGGAAGAGCAGCAGAAGTGTCAGTAAGCGCTTTGAGAGACAGCTGCAGCTCCAACAGCACATCCGCATGCACCACCCACCACCAGTAACCGCACTGGAGACTACAGGGCCCCGTGACTACACGTGACATGGGCTTGAAGCACGACTGCACCTGTGCCTGCCCAGGGATGAGGGAAAAAAGCAAAACCTGAGTGTGCCTGCTTTCTGAAACCAGCTATCGTCTGTGTGCTGTAAGGGTTAGCCCTCACCAGATGTGCCTGCAGAGGCACTCTGGCAGCTTTTGAATAGGGTTTCAATGTAGACAGCTATTAGCAGCTGCCCAGGAAACACTTTTTAAAAGTCAGGTATTAGATAATTCTGGGAGAGTTTTAGTAATGTAGAGGAAAAACATACCACTTGAATATACCAAAGTAAGTTGGCAAATGAAGGCTAAACTAATTTCAGAAAATGTAGAGACTCAAAGGCACAGACCGTTAGCAATGTCCATGCACAGCCCGTCATAACTTGTTTTCACCTCTATATTGTTTTTGCTTTTCCTGTAGGAAAAAAAGCCTTCAGGACCAAGTGTGCTTAAATTTTTCCACTATTCAGTGGTCTAGAATTTCAGATTTTCACATGTGTTTTAATAAGTTTGGAATGAATTTTCTACAGGTGATGACATAAAATAGCCATGAGATGCTTATTAATTAAATAAAATTTTCATTTGAAATAGGAAAAGCTTATATTTTTTCCCCAAATTATTAAATTAAACGTCTACTAGACCTATGAGGTAAGATTTTTTCCTAATATTTAGATCTTCCATGATACTTTTAATTCAGTATCAGGAACCAACCCGTAATGTTTAAAAAATGCAAGTACAAAGCACTTCTGGGTATTTCGCTAATAATAGGATACCTGTTTTTCACAAAACAAATTTTTCCTTTAACCAAAGAAAAAATTAAAATGCCTACCAATAAAATTTTTGGATCAACCCAAACAAACAGATTTATCAGGGTCAAGGAAATGTTACAAGAATATCCATGAACATAAGGCCTCTATTTTCGGGTTTATATTTAAGCATCCTTTGCAGGTTTAAATTGAGAAAGGGACTCAAGTCTAAGGACTGAGCATAGGTTTTTGAGAAACACCCTTACAGTGTTTCAACAGGGGTCCAAGAAATGGAGACAGCCATTTAACTTCTGACAGCTTGGTTTATAGCCTCCGGACAGGGATGTGGACACCAAAATGCTGACAGTTGCAAAGCCTAACATCTGCATCTGGGCTCTTCCAAAAATGTCCTGGTGATAGTGCTGAGGATATGCAATACTTGGGCAGAACTCTATGCCTAAAACAGAGCTGTGAGAAGGAACACTTAATTTAGTAACAAAGAAACACTAATGTGCAAGGTGTTTTACATATCAGTGCCCCCTCTCCCTGAATTTTAGGACTTTTGCTGAGAGCGTCTTTCCTCCTGTGAGGAATTCACAGCAAGGAAGCTTCTCCTGCATGTCAGCATCTTTTGAAAATGCAACGAAGATCATGCTTTTTCATTTTAATAATAGAATAGAGAAGGTGGAAAGAGTAATTTAGCCATTAGTCCCGTAGTTAAACTGCAGGAGGCTCAGTCCCTCTGCATATCTCAGCTCACTGAGGAGCTGGGTAAGTGGAGCATAAGTGGAGACTTCATTCTCCCAGGGTAACAGGTCAGATAGAGGCAATGGGCTGTAGTGGTGAATGGTCTCTATTGACTACGGAGTCACTGGGAAAGGGAGCACTGGTTCTCCAGCTGGTTACAGAATTCACTTTGGTGAAGGAATGGTGCTGTCTGGTCCCTGCGCCACAGGCTGCTTCTCTATTTTATCCCATGGCAGTTTAATCCACAAAAAGCCTTGAGAAAACAACCGAGACTTTTGGTGCCCTTCTGCAAGCTGAATGTTGTAAGCACAGGCTCAGGAACATCTTACTCTTTCTTCATTTTCCTTCTTCTCTTGAAGATCTTTAATAATTTTATGGAAAATAGAAAATCTTTGGTGGGAGGGCTTTGGGTATGTTCTTCTCTACCTGTATAGCTTTGAAGTTAGGATAGCCTCTTAAGCAGAGGCTATCCTAAAACAGAGGCTTAAGTAGAGCTGAGTATCTTCAGGTAAACTAAATCTGTTTTTCAGTGATAAGTGTTTTTACCCTCAAAATAATGGATAGGAGGGGTGGGTGTATGCTCTTACTCTGGTCATGTTTTAAAAAAGGGAAGGACATTTGTGTCACTGTTTGCAGAACGTGCTCCTGTGTGTTTCAGGTCATAGGTAGAGGTAGTCCTCGTTTGTGGATTTAGAGCTTAGGCAAGGCTCTGACCTTGGCATCTTCGGCTGAGAAGCCTAGGATGTTGCATGCACACAGAGACACGGAATTCAAGGCATCTGGGGAATTTTTATGGTAAAAGTCCACACGCCTCCTGCTTTAAGTACAGTGAATATCTAGGAGTTGTGAGAACTTCAGTGTTGGACATAGCATTTTGGATTTCATGGAAGCCCTGCTCAAATCCCTTGTTTGGATCTCAGCCATAGAGCGCATGGGATCTCAAACTGTATGTGTTTTTTATTTCTGGAGTATGTGCACCTTTCTTAGGTCATGACAAGAACACTTTGAGCTGTGGTTGATCTGTGCCAAAATAGATTATTGTAGTTCTGTTAGGTGAAGTGGTGCAGTTTGGACTAGAAGATGGCCTTCCACAATGGTACCCAGGAGCACACAGCTGGAGTCTGTTTCTGAGGAGAAAGGAGGGCAGGCACACAGGCCAGCAGGAACAAGTACACAAAAAAAAGATAAAATAAATGTGAGCAAATCAGCCATGAAATTTTGAAAGGGGGAGGGTGGTGAGAGATAACACTGGGCTACACATCTGTGACTATTCATGGATGGACACATGATGCTTTTTCTGATTTCTCAGTGAGTAAGGTGAACAGAGAGACGCGTAAACCAGGCACTGGGCCTGGGTTCTTATGCTCTTCTCAGTCAGACTTACTGTCTTGAGCATAATATTGCAATACCTGTTTGTTTTACAACTGGTTTGTGTTGGTTATCTGTCTGTCTGTGCTGATTTGTAATACTCTTTGCAAGACTGTTTACAAAAGAACGTACATATGCTGACTATACATACCCTGACTATACTCACAGAAAAGTAAACAAGGAGATATCAACAAAGCCAGATATAAAAAAGAGCTTAGTCAGGACAGGTCACAGCTTAGGTGCTGTAGTCGTTACTTCTGACTCCATCTGTTCTATTTGAAGAGAATAGTTGCTCATGCCAGCATGTTTGGTCTATACAAAGTTCCTAAAGAGAATGATTCACTTGACCACCTTGCCAGCTGCTGTGATTTTATTTGTGAGCCTTGCAATATTTGATGGTTTTCTTAAAACACCTAAAACTGGAGTAATGAGTCGAAATCACTGTGTTCACTTTTAAAGGATTTGAAGTTCTCAAGTCCTCACAGTGACAGAGGAGAAGCTGGAAAGAAAGAAAGAAAGAAAAACAAAAAGGAACAAAAGGCAAACAAGAATGAGGCTATTTTCATTATTTTTTTTTAAGTTTTAATTGTGAGACCTGAATGCCAGCAACTGGCAATACTGCAGCTGTGGAAGGCTTCTAAATGGCCATTTTCATTACCATTTGGTCCCTGAGAGAGACCTTTTCTTATACACGTATGTGAGGAAGCTTTTACTATGTGGCTGTAGGAGCCTCACCTGACGTCAATTTAAAGAGACAGGTGATATCTTCAAGTTGGAAACTAATGTGCCATAATTCCCTAAGGTATAAATTAATACAAAATATATGTCTAATAATATAAAGTACTAGACACAGAGAGCTCAGCCCGAGCAGCAGAGCTGTAGTGTTGAGTTCTTCTGTAATCAAAATATGCAGGCATCTCGAGGGAATGTCTCAAGCTGGCTGATTACCCATTAAAATCTCAAACCTTTGATATAGGCTTATAGTATGGATCACTTCACATGAAGAGAGTACTATTTTCAACTTCTTTTATATGTATGGGCCTTGGCATGGAGTGGGGAGGGGAAGCCCCATGATGGCAACTCCATGCTCTGTAGGTTTGGTTCTTTTCATTGTGCATGAATAAATGAGGAAGAGACTTTCCTGAATTATTTTTATATACTCAGAATCCTTTTGATATTGTTACTGTCCTGCTTATAACTCACTGTAGTTCAGCATACTGTTCTTCCTTATAAACAGCACAATTTCTCCTACTCTCTGATTTCCACTCAACTGACATTACAGCATTTGGCCTTGCATCTTCCAAGTGGGTTCCTGTGATTGCAGAATGAGCTCTGCCATTTCGAGCCATGTTTCCTGTGATTGCAGAATGAGCTCTGCCATTCAGAGCCATGTGTTCTCTGGTTTAGCTGAAATGAACCCTTACAGAATTAACCCAAATGTAGTACTGCTAAGCATGCCAGTTACAGGGGAAACAGGTGCAGCTGGACTTAGAAGACCCTCTCCTTGCTCCTGTGCTTCCATAAGTGGCTTTTCACACATCACTTCACCATACCTTCAATTCCATGCATGATTAAATTTTTCTTATTATTTGCAGCTCGTTCAGTCAGGGATTGTCCCTCTCTGGCACTTGTTCAGTGTCCAGCTTCACGGGGGAAGTGTGAACATGCCTTCACTGAGATACGGCCATGCAACCCATGATTGGTGTTGGGCCAGCATCTGACCCATAAAGACAAAAAACAGTTGAACTGGAATCAAGCTTACAGGTTTTCATTTTTCTACACTGAAACAAAATGCAGAAAAAAATATTTTGTTCAGCAGGATGTTTCCATTTACTGAATTGAGAAGTGTTTTTTGGGGAATTGGAGGAAAAATAAAAGAAAAAGAAGGACAGATTCACAGAACTGGAAGCAAAACAAAGCCAACCTGACCAAAAGCTCAGCGACCAAAGGACGCAGACAAGGTGGGCTCAGTCCCTCAGTATTCTCTGGTGGTGATCCACATTTCCTAGGTCCTTCCGGTCATACACTCTCATTGAGAGTCTTTGTGGGTTAGTGATTCTGTGGTGCCTATGAAATGCGGTCCTCAGCTGAAACGGTCTGTAGTTGGAACACTTACAGCCTCTTTTTCCTATGCAGATTTTCCAGTGTCTAATATTTTAAAGTCCACTAGGACACTAGTGAACTCTTTTTATCTAGCTACCTATTTCTGGGGAACACATTTCTTTGAGATTGTTATCCCATGGCAGGCTAATGGGTTAAAAAGTCATTAAACAGACATTCATATGCAGGTGGTGCAATTATAGAAGCCTTTTTTCCTCAGGATCTCAGAATAAAATCACCTTCAATGAAGATAATGCAAGAGATTAAAAGCCTGTTCAGGATAGATTTGTTTCTTAAATGGATTTTCCTGTCAGTGACTGAGTAACCTTAGAAGTGTGACAACGGCTTGTATGCAATATTACCTGTAAAGCTGCTGGTGAGGAGGGATAAACTCCTCATTGTTTTCAATAGAGACTGCATGTTTTTGTAAAAGATCAAATCAACTCAATTTGGAATCACTGAGTGAAAGGATGAAATTCCTTTGTGAAAATCTATAGATAGAACAAGAGGGAATGGCTTCAAGCTGCAACAGGGTAGGTTTAGACTGGACATTAGGAAAAAATTCTTCACAGAACGAGTGGTCAGACACTGGAATAGGCTGCCCAGGGAGGTGGTGGAGTCACCATCCCTGAATGTGTTTAAGAGTCGTTTAGATGTGGTGTTGGGGGATATGGTGTAGGGGAGAACTTTGTAGAGTGGGGTTGATGGTTGGACTTGATGATCCCAAGGGTCTTTTCCAACCTGAGTGATTCTATGATTCTATGATTCTATGGCCTTTGTTATACTTGAGGTCAGACAGGATGGTCACTTCTGAGTTTGAATGTATGGATGGGACTTCATTAAACAATAGTGGTCAACTCAATCCAGTCTGCTTTTTCTGGTAGGCACTTTTATCTTTCTCTTTGGAGCTTAAGAACATGCTTATGAAAAGTTTTAATTAAGTTTTAGCTGCATCCCAAAACTCCCAAGATCACAGCTGAGGTGTGTTCATTTGCAGCCACAAGATCTGTAAACTAAAGTCACTCCTGGTCGAAGCCAAAACCATATTACTACAGTTGAAAGGCAAGAATGCCTAGGTACTTTATGAATCCTTTCTACAATGAAAAAAAGAACATAGAATCTCTTGCTTCTATATAGAATATTCTATACAGAAGACAGGGAAATGTTCCTCTTGGCAAACCCCAGCATGCCATCTTTGTGTTTATGAAAAGCTACTTTGATAGATCTAAGCCTGGAGGAAATGGCAGATGCGGTCTGGGTCTCAATTTTGAATCACACTTTAAAAAATAATTATAGCATACTATGTTTTGGCACAATATACCCAAAAATATTACCTCAGAGCAAAGACTGGTCATTAATCCTATGGGACATTGTCACAAATAGTAGCTTTATCTGAAATTTGATTTATTTTATCTGAAATTAGCTTACCAAGTATATATTGGTTCTGACGGTACACTGCATTCATACACACTAACAAGTCTTCATTACCTACCTCCAATAACCTTATAAGTAGATCAGGTACAGGAGCAAAGACCCTTCTTTCTGTAAGGGCTCTGTATGTGACGCATCACATACATACATTTTACCATATTACCACCGACAAAAAGATGACACAAGGAGTGGGTGTCCTCCTTTGTGTTCCTGGTATAGAATCATAGATTAGGGGGTCCATGGCAAAAATGAATGCCGTGTTACTGAAAAAGAATAACATACCCGTAATGAAATGTAAAACTGAACATAAAATACTCTAACAGGAACTGATCACTCAGCCCAATGAGAAATATTTAATTTCAAGCACTTGAAGGAAAAACAGAGGGGAAAACCCACCAGAATTCAAACAGGAGCGAAATCTCTTCCTCTACCCAGTGACCCACGGTTGGATCAGCACTGGGATGGAAGATTCAGCCAGCTATGCCAATGAGTGTTTAAACTCACATGTCCCAGGAAAGTTTTATGACCTCTAGCATCTTTGGTGCTAGACCAGTAAATTTTGTTCCTGACTAAGGAATCAGACTTTTACTGAGGTTTCGGGATATCACCACAGAGGTCAGTATTGTGACTTGTAAGTTGGAAAATCACTTTTGTTCTCTCAAAATCTGGTTTAATTCTTTGAGTAATTTCTTGAAATAGTTCTGCCTAGAAACACTTTAGAAAATCTGCCTCAGAACAGCATAGAGAAAGTGGCTTGGGAAGTAACGTGTCAAAAATAAAATAGTTCTGAGAGGGAGATTCCCCTGAAGCGAGGACCCATGCCCAGGATATACGGTGGGTGGTTAGGGCAGTGTCATGAAAGGAAAAAGTCCTCGTTCAGACAGATATACACTGAAGATACCTGTAGCTTGGTCTCCCGCACTTCTAGACCTCCTTCTTTCACTTATATCAGGTGTTGAAAAGAAAACAGGTATCTACCACAAACCTGTATTTTAGCAAAAATGTTCATAAGGTTTTTTAACTCTAATGTGGAACACAAAAGAATTTAACATGTTTCACATTTGTTTCAAGTGGAATTGCCATCCTCCATTCAGCTCTTTTTTGTAATGTCCTCTCCCTCCTTACCACATCAGAACATTTTTAGGAGTTATATTTCTAAATTACCATCGTCATCATTTTTCCCCAGGCATCTCAACCAAGCAAAGGTGGAAGGAAGTGGGAAGAATACCACCTGGGAAACTTTAAGGGTTGAGAGACCACAGATTTCCCAGATGCGTACAAAACCTCAAGTAAGCATGGCCTGAGGGTCAGGAACACATCAAACCAAGGTTTTATTCAAGTGGTTTTGAGGTTTGAGGTGAATGTTACACTGCTCTGGTAGCATCCTGAGAGGTGGAGTGTGGGCAAACTGTGAGCAGGATTTATTTGCTCTAAGTGCATTAATATATTCCTGAACAGGGGGATAATTATAGGGCAACTTTACAGTAGGGATAAATGTTTTTCTATCTTATAAATGCATATGTCAATGGAATATTTGTTGTTAGCATTAAGGCATAAAGAATAATAAGAAAAGAAGGAAAATATCATATTATGGGTTTCTATTTCCCACTGATCTGGTATAAATAAAATGTCATGAATTATTTACATAGCAAACAAAGAGTTGTAAAGGCTTAGAGGGAAATGAGTTAATTCACTACTCACATAATTTAAACTCTATTATCTAGAAGCTAATTTGAGACCACCCATTTCTTAATTGTGGTTTAGAGAGATAAAAAAATCTTAAGAAACTGAGTTTAAACAACCCAATAATTATTCTGTTTTGTCCCTTGTATTTATTTTTGTATAAGAACTCTTCACTGGCAGCCTCCAGCTAATCAGAATAATTTACTCTTAAAAGTGGTAGCCGGGTAAGTGAATACCTGAAAGTAATAGATCTATATGATAAATTTTTCCTTATAGAAGATTAATCACCCAAATATATTATTTGTATGACAGACATAAAATCTATTTTTAATTAATATAGTTTTTTAATTATACCAGAAAGAAAAAATATAATTAAAGCAGATAATTCTTTCATCTACATATTTATTTGCTTTCTGTATAACCTTCATGTATATCTTCTGGTCTAGAAGCTAGTAGAGGAGGTTGAAAATTTTCTAAGTAAGTAGAAAATGAGATTTAGCTGAAAAAATATAATTATTTTTTCTCGGAATTAAAAAAGTATTTTCTAATGAAAATGTAAAAATAAATGTTTTACCTATGTAAACGTGCAAATTTTTTTCATGTGCAAATTTTAAAGTACTTCTGGTTTAAAAAATTACAGAATAACATTACCACTACAGAAACATCATGATGGATATATCCCATTAACATATCTATTTCTTTTTTTTTTTTCCTGGCATGAGAAGACTAGGTTACCTTATTGTCTCATATGTCTCCTGTGCATGACAAGTGCATCCGAGTCTCTTTCTCTAGCTGTTCTCTAGTTGTTTCTAGCTGGTTGCTCCAGGTTTTTCCCATGTTGCTGTGATTTTTAATTTTTTTTAATCTAAAAAATATGTTGAGATCCTCAAACGAAAGATTTTATGAAAAGAAAAAGATTATTGCTATCAAGACATCATTAGATTAAAAAGAAGTTCTTTCCTTTTTGATAATCTCTTCCTTCCTTCCTGAATACAGTTTTTATGGCATCCCAAATAGGCCTGCAGGTCACAATGTGAATAATCCAAGACTAGGACTTTGAACTGTTTTTGAAAACTAAGGAGTGCAGTGGCTTTTTAACACCTCCTTATTTTTCCACATGCCCCAGCACATCTTAGCTTTGGAGCTATGCAATAAAGAACCCTTTTAATGAACTTTGGAACTTATATCTAAGCAGTTCCTTTCTTTTTTTTTTTTTCTCTCTTTTCTTTTTTTTTTTCTGCCAGAAGTCTAATCTTATCATGCTAACGGCGTGGGATGTTCTACAGTTTTTACAACACACCTACAAATACGATCAAATCTTGATACCCTTGTTCTCTGCACCGACGGCCTTTTCTTCTGCGCTTCTGCACAGCCTGCGCGGCCCCTGGCTCGCTGCCGACGTTGCCGGTGCTCAGATCACACCTGGGACCCTCTCACCGACCCCTTTCAAGATTTCTGAGGAGAGATGAAAACACGTTTGTCCCTTGAGTGAAAGAGGAAGTTCAGCAAGTCAAAACATTGTCTCTGCGGATCTGGTTGGGGTTATCCGTTTGTCAGGAGTGCGTGTTTTTACCTGCATCGGCATTAAGGCAGGCAGGAGGTCTCACGCATCCGACCACAGCGTTGTGATAAAGGAAGGGAAGCGGAACTTGCCAGCAGCATACCTCAGCCAGGAGACGAAAGGGGTGAGCTCCTGCGGCACACAGGAGTGGGTATGCTAGCTGCGGGGCTGTGCAGCGCTTAACGCTTTCAGGGAAAAAGCAGAAAAACACATTTTAAATGGCAAGAAAGTAATGGCAGGACTAAAGAATAAAATGGCTGACTAGACCACCTTGTTTAGCGCTGCCTGTAAGTCCTCTGACAGTACTGTTGCCTATCAAAAGTCTTGTGACTGGTTTTCAGTTTTTTCCCCAACTTTTTGGGCTGTCGACAACTGCTGACCGCTGGAGCGGTGTGTGGTGCTATGAAATGTTATTTATTTGAAGGGAGAAAATTTATCCACGTCCATATAAAAGTTAAGAAAGAAACCAAATATGAGCCCTGCAGTCCATAGGGATATGGCTTTGGGCCAGACTGAGTATTTTGGCATAAACATTAAAAATCTTTTAAAAAATAATATCCCGTGGCTTTTGCACTTCCATTATATTAAACTGATTTTCTTTACTCACAGTGGGATTTCAAATTAATTTGTAATTATACACACTGTTAGGGGATGAGAAAGAAATGACCTAATTATAGACCAAAAGGATGCCCTACAGCTATCATCCAATTACTCCAACCATCTGAGCTCTCAAACAAAATGATGGGCTTAATCCTCTCTTGGTCACATCTAGTTGTAATTTGCCACTGAAAGCTATAATTTCACTTTAAACATTCAGTCACATAATATAAAACTCTGTACTGATGTTACTTAGAATGGAAACAGATAATGAGAATGGGTCACAATCACAAATACCCTTCTAGACTTTGGTCTCCCACATACACTCTGACCATTCGGTGAGGGAGAAAATCACAGCTTTTCTTCTGTGTCCCCCAAACGGTACTAATTAGCTACAATTAGGCAAATAGAAAGCTTTTAAACCAATGGTAAAACCAAAAATACCCACTAACAAGTGCAACCTATCTCCCAATTTCAACCTTCCTTTTCAGTAGGGGATGAAGAGTTCATGAAGAGATACTTAGTAGCCTCAGTTAACATGTGAGTTAAGAGGCAGTTTTCTAGTTGAACAATTTTTTTGCCTCTGCTCTTAATGCAATATACTCATTTTATATTACTAGTGTTTTCACTAAAATCTTACAGTAGAACAGGAAGAATAATTGACATGAAGAAAGGGGTATGATACAGAAGAGGTCAGTTCTGTATAAAGGACCTGTTTTTTTGTTTCATTGATAGTTGCATAAACCATTTACCTGTTAACCCAAAATGTCTGTTCTTCTCAGGTTTTTTGAAAATCAAAAAACAAAACCAAACTGTAAGTGAAATTCTAGCAGAAACTACTGTATTAAATAAAAGAAAAGACAACCGGATAGCATTGAGGTGCTGTATAACATGGAGTGGGATGAAGCAAATTTCACTACCTGGAAGAGGAGGAAGGGCTAGTAGTCTCTTAGTCCAGTAATGAGGGCATTCACATAAAGTTTGAGTTATACTCAAATGTTTCTTTCTCCTCATTCCCACAGAAACAGTGAAAAAAAGTATATTAGAAATGCCAAAATGGATTATTTGATAGTTTCAGCTTTTAATTTTCTTTTGTTTCAGACACTTACCATTAAGAAATGCTTCATCTTAATTTTTTTGGCCCAGGCTGGTGATAGACCCTTGTCTTGATTGTTCTTGTTGCTATGATTTTTAGATATACAGTTATCCTTTACAAATTAACTGACTTGCTAACAGGCTGAAAAGGGAAATGCCAGTTTTGTTTGCTCTTTTAATATTTTGTTGTCTTGTTCAGATGGCTCTGGAGGTAGAACTGTTAATGCTATTTTTTTTTAAATTGGGAATGGATTTCCGTAATCATGTTCACTACTTTAACAATGCTTCTTCTGAATAATGCTTGTCTCTGTAGACACAGAGTTTGTACTTATAACTCTTTTACTTCACAGATGAGAAACACACACTTTTTGTATCTGATTGGACAGAAGACACAGGGTTATGCTTAAGGTATTTAGTTGTTTTGCAGCTATTGTGTTTGCGAGTTATTTTGATCAATACAAGGATTTAACAAGTGTTAGGTTAAAACTGACCGGTAGTCTGGCAGACTTTGTGTCTAGTTAATATCTTAGCAGTTGTTTGTAATCACTGCCTTACCCTTTGTTTTTGGACTGCTCTTGATACAATTGTCTGGTTAAAAGTTTGGGTTATTCCTCTGGTGGAAAGATTGGTGGTGGAGGCATCTCTCTTTGAAGCAACTCTGCCTATAAGAAAGTTCAAAGCCCTGTTTTGTTGAACAAAGGTGAAATCAAATAGCCCAAGCCAGTTTCCCACCTCCCACAGTGCAGGCACTTTCCAGACAACCCATTTCAGTGTTCCTCCGTAGATGCAGAGAGATGCATCCAGCCAACATGACTTTTTTCTCCCCAGAGGAGACAAGGACTAGGTTTTCAAGCAATCCAACCTAAGATGTTTAGGGAAGAGTAAGATTAGGAAGGAGAGAGAAATACTTTTGCTACGGGAAGCACTACAGCTGGAAGTAAACACAATCTTTTAAACATTCAAACTCCCTCAGCAACTTGCTCAGTCTATGAACCCTATATATCCCTGGGCCACTGTGGCTACAACCACATCCATTTTACACGTACTCTTATAGCCAAAACAATATTTAGTGAAGAAAATTAAAATTACTGCTGGGTCTGGCTTTATTTTGGCTGAAAATATGTGTCTGCGTTTCGAATTTTTTTAGACTGAAGTTACAGAACTCGTTTAGAGATGTAGCTGAAAATATGACAGATGGTTACTTTTAATGTAGAATGGTGGTTACTCGTAGGAGTTTAAACTGAAATCCAGGCTAGCAGAGTTTATCACTTTTCTTCTGAGATGAAACTTCTGTTTTTCATTAGAAGATTCTCTCACTTTCACTGCAATAGCTATTCTTCCATAATTTGATGAATTTAGCTGTGCTGTACTCCTTTTGTAATACATCACTCCTATAAGCACGTATTTCTGTGTTTGGGCTTGAAGAAAATTGCTTTCCTGGGTAAAAGGATATCACTAAAATACACCAGAAAGACAGTATTTCTCTGAGTTGAACCCAGCTCTTACTTCTTTAGAGACATGCTGTGAGAAGGGGGTCACCAGGCCCTTCCCTGCACAGCTCCACTAGTTTTTCTAGAAAGCCACTAAACTTCCTTTTCACAGAATCATAGAATGGTAGGGGTTGGAAGGGACCTTTGGAGATCACCTAGTCCAAACCCCCCTGCCAGAGCAGGGTCACCTAGAGTACGTTGCACAGGAACGCGTCCAGGCGGGTTTTGAATGTCTCCAGAGACGGAGACTCCACCACCTCTCTGGGCAGCCTGTTCCAGGGCTCTGCCACCCTCAAAGTAAAGAAGTTCCTCCTCATATTTAGATGGAACTTCCTATGTTCAAGTTTGTGCTCGTACCTCTTGTCCTGTCACTGGGCACCATTGAAAAGAGCCTGGCCCCATCCTCCTGATACCCACCCTTCAAGACTTTATAAGCATCGATAAGATCCCACCTCAGTCTTCTTTTTTCTAGAATAAAAAGGCCTAGGTCCCACAGCCTTTCACCCTTTTCTCCGTAGTCCCACTACTGCCACTCATGTGAACAGCCCAGCTGATTTCAAAGTAATGTCTTGCCTAAGGAAAAAGTTATTTGAATGGTGAAGTGATTTAAATTACTCTTGTGAAGAGTTGTACTGATTTTGTCCCTTTCTGTGAATTATGAAGTGGATATGCCTGAACACCGAGGAACTATTTCATCTGATGCACATTCAGATTGCTATCTGTAATATTTCAGACACATTCTCTGTTTGCTTCAATGTTTTTTCCTTCTCTCTGCCTCAGGTAAGGTATACCTGTATGTGTAGAGGTCTGCCATCTACCTATAACTTTTCTTTCTGATAAGCTATGTGAAAAATTTTTTTAAATTTTCCAGCACTTTCTGCCTCATCCTGTAAAAATGATCCTCTTTAGGCATTACTGTGTTCTTCAGTGACCTTTTGTTCTTAAATATTTTGAAAATATTTTTTTTGTAATTTCATAGTCTTCTGTAATATCTTTATTTTGCTATTGTTATCTGCTTTTCAGCCCTCTGATTTCCCTATATTTTGTTTTCTTTAATCCTTTAGGGGTCCTTTTTGATTGCTCTTCTAATATTTCCTTGTGCATCACTGTTAAGCATTTAATATTCTTGAACACTTAGAATTAGGTGCAATGAAGTTCTGACTGTACTTGATATATGCTCAACATGTATCTTTACCTCACTTTATTCTTTTTTTACTCTACTACAGTATACATTGCTATGCTAAAACATAGCTCCAGTTGTAAAACGCCAGCTGTGCCCTGTTCAAAAGCAAAGTCTACATTTTTTTTTCTAACCCTTTTATGATGATAATTAAAAAATCTTTAAAAGGCTTATTTTTATATATGACTATGTCCTTGCAGAAAAGCAAAGAAAACAAATTCCTGACTCTGAGGGTCAGTTTATTCTCTTTATTAAACCTTTACTTGAATGCCATACTTGCATTTTTTAATTCCTCTGCCATGGCAGAGATAATGGGAAGTAAAGTTTTTTTTCCCAAACTGTGTTTATGTATTCTAATATTTACCAACTATGTTCAATGAAATTCTTTAGCTTGCCCGACCATTTTTAGTTCTGAAAATGTGGGAGAAAGAATATTGCAAAGCTAACATATAGGGGACAATTTAAAGAAATACGGTTAATGCAAAGATCCTGATTTTACGATGGATACTGGTAAAATAAAGAGGGAAATACCTATAGCAGGTTAGTAATTATGTTTCTCTAACAATTTTTTTCTACTACATTTTATTTTTATAGGAACTAGAATGTATTTGTGAAACCTTTGAAAAACTTTCGGGGTCTTAAGAATATTTGACAATCATCATTTTTACTTGTCTCTCCGTCTTTCTGTGCTTTTTCTTTAGTCTTAAAATAGAAATGGAAAAGAAGCAGAAGCCTATATTTCAAAATATTATTTTTTTTCTATCTATGAAAGACTTTTGTAATGTATGTAATCTGTTACTGGCTTTTTATTTTAGTTAAATGGTATGACTTGTTGTCATTTATTACATAAACAGCTTCACAGGTTACAAAAGAAAAGAACGAAGAAACAGGCAGTGTCTTACACATGGAGATAGATTGTTGGTTGTCACTACTGTTAGAACAGTGGACTAATTTTAAGTCCAACAAAAGAAGTACCACAGAATCCCATGTCAGGTTTACAAATGTCTGAACGAATCCTGAACAATATTGCACTACCAATTGTTTTATCATATGCGGAAGTCATAGTCTTACACTGTTGAGGGGAAAAAAACCCCTTTATTTTTCATGTAGGAAGATATTTTACCAGTAAAATAAGGCCCAGCACCCCTTGCTGAGCTTACTGCCTGCTGTTCACGGGCACGACTCACACATCTTTCACTATGTTGCTGCAGTTCCCTCAGAAGCTTACAGTGATATTTCAAAAGCTCTTCCAAGGAAGTGCTGTATTGACCCTGAGCTCCACAGAAGTGATAGCATTACTTCTCAAGTCTTGTGGTCATTTGGTGACCTCCAGTCTCCCTGTGCTTCCAGGAACACAACCCTGCAGAGGAGCAGCTCTTCCAAACTGCTGAGGTTGCAATGAGGTGGCTCTGCTAATTGCAGATAATGGACATTCACTTGTTACAAGACATCTGTAAGTGTTTTGTAGATCACTTCCAATTAGAAGTCTTATGCTCATTGGTTAGGGAAAAAATGTTTGACAGAAGTTCCTTGGAAGCAAATATTTCCCTAAGGAACAATGTGCTATCTTAAGAAGGAAAACCTACCTTAAGATTTTTGGAGGGACTGATTAAAAGCAGCAGTTTTTTGATCATTATTTTTTTGACAAGAAATATACCAGTTTACTGGCTTTTCTTTAGGAGTTAAGAAAACAAACTCCTACTTATAATTCTCATCCTCTGAAGACCTTCAATTTAGCAAAAGTATCTGACGTGGCAGGTTTAATCATCTTAATGGCAATTAAGAGACAGACTTTCCCAAAGGCAGTGTCTTAATTTTACCTTAATCTTCTAATTATATTGTGGGTATGTCTCAGTGTAAATTTTGACTCTGATGCTAACTTCTCAAGTACTCTGTTCCTTGAGAGAATGATCTAATGCCTTGAGGGTTGTGATATCTAATTACTGAGAGCTTTCCCATCTCAGCATTGTCTAGACTGCAGTTAGACAGAAAGCTGCTTCTTACACCAAAAACCCTGGAGATCCCAAGATAAATACACTATTTTGGCTAACCTGGTTTGGAGGAAGAACTATTTTATGCTATAGAGTAGTGAACTTCCTTTGGTCCTCTTGTATTTTGTCAAGTAATGTGATGTGAAGATGTCCATGAGGGTGGAAATCATCTGACTAAATACAAAAGTCTATGTACATAGACCTCTGACAGCACAGGTTCATTTGAGCTTGGGTTCTGAGTGTCTTAGACTCTCTTCATAGTCGGTGTAGTCAATGCTGTGATTCATCTCATTTGAGGTAGCAATCTAAAATAGGTCATTTGGGCTCTAAGTATTGAGATTAGAAAATTGCAGAACCCTAATATTAGGTAGAATAAATGCCATCCTGACTTTTAGTGCAGTGAAGTTACACTGTGTTGCGCTATGAAAATCCAAAACAAATTGCAAAAGAAAAGGGGGAATAGCTTGTAATATACATTAGCTTTATTTGGGTATGTTTGCTATATGCTGAAACTTAAAGGAAAGCAGGAATTATTAGCTATTATTATTTATTTGTATCAAATGTTATTATTTTTGGCATTTCCCTTATGAGCATAAATAAATTTGAAATTATGACCTTTTTAAAGCAAAGCATCTGAAAGAATAAACAAAAGGTTTTGATGTTGTAAGGAATTCAAAGAGGACTCACGTGCATGATTAAGGGGTTTAGAGAAATTGATTTATGAAGAAAGATTAAAGGAGCAAAATACGTATACTAGTAGGTTAAGTGACGCATAAGAAGGAACATGATAACTGTCTTCAAATATTTGATGCATGTAAACACCAAGAATAGAGAGGAAATGAATATTTGGGTAAATTTCAACAGGGAAAACATTCAGACATTAAAGTCAGATATTGTCTTGCTTTGGTGTTGCCAAGAAAGACCTATACGCTGCAGGAGAACTGAAGCCAAAAGGTAAGATTTATACATTGTAAGGGCCATGAAGCCAAAAGAGTCTCACAGAAATTATTAAAAACCACCATAGGTTTTAATACTGGATGATAAGAGTTGTGTAACCTTTTGAACCACCATATAAAATTCTGTAGAACAATGCAACACACTCAGCATTGAATTGATAAGGTTTTCTACTTTTTGTGAAATTTTTCTCTTCCCACAAGAAAATCATAGAATGGTTGGAGTTGGAAGGGACCTTAAAGATCATCTAGTCCAAACCCTCCTGTCATGGGCAGGGACACCTCCAACTAGACCAGGTTGCTCAAAGCCCTGTCCAACTTGGCCTTGAACACTTCCAGGGATGGGGCATCCACAACTTCCCCGGGCAACCTGTTCCAGTGTCTCACCACTCACACAGTAAAGAATTTCTTCCTAATATCTAATCTAAATCTCTCCTTTTTCAGTTTAAAACCGTAACCCCTCATCCTATTACTACACTCCCTGATAAAGAGACCCTCCCCTGCTCTCCTGTAGGCCCCTCTTTAGGTACTGTAAGGCCACTGTAAGTTTTCCCCGTAGCCTTCTTTTCTCCAGGCTGAACAACCCCAACTCTTTCAGCCTGTCTTCACAGGAGAGGTACTCCAACCCTCTGATCATCTTCGTGGTCCTCCTCTGGACCTGCTCCAACAGGTCCACTTTCTTCTTATGTTGGGGGCCCCAGAGCTGGACTCAGTACTCCAGGTATGATCACAGGTGGTGAGTTAAAGCACAACAACTTTTTTTATTCTCTCCTCTGCATTCCATGTCAGGGTATTTGTCATGACTAAGCCTCAGCTGTTGGGGGCCCCAGAGCTGGACGCAGTGCTCCTGGTGGTGGTCTCACCAGAGGGGCAGAATCACCTAAATAAAACATGTTATTACGAAAGATTCTGACGGCTGAATTGATCATTGACCTAAGGGGGCAAACTAGTTCATTTTCATGTGTAAACTGGATGCTTTGCAAACATCTAAATAACTGCTGGACACAGAAAAAAGTTTACTCATGAACTGCTATATGTCTTGACACATTATACAGCTTTTAATAATTAAGCGAAAAGGAAGCTCTATATCAAGAAAATTGCCATCATATAGGAAACATAAATTATGTGTTCCAACACTGTGCATAGACTCCACTGATAATGTCCATGAGTGGTATTTCTGTTGCCCAAATTAACTGTGCTGGTGAATTATCAGGAGATTATGTGGCTGAAGGAAAGGATCACACAGAGGCTGAGTAGATAGAAACTGAACTGGGATAAAGACTAGTGTAGGACCATGAACCTGGATCTACTGGAGGGGGGAAAAAAAAAAAAAAGCTATGTTCATGGTAGTGTATGTGCTTTTGCTTTGAGAGACATAATAGTGGCTGTATAGCTGTGCAGTCTGTACCCTCCTCTTTGCCATAGGATATGTCTAGTCCTGTGGTGGAAATCTGTTTAAAAGAGTCAGCTGAAGAATCCTCTCCTTTAGTCGTTTGTATAGTTTGTCAGAACAGGATTCAAATATTGTCAATCATCTTGAAATCTAACTAGTTTACAGCTTGTGCTCTGAACCTACCTATCCTTTTGATCTTTTTGCCTTAAGAATGCAACTGCATGAGAAATACATTAATAAACTTTAAAGCAAACGATACATGTCAGAAAGTCTTTCTGAAAAAAATAACGAAGAATTCAGAAGTGTTCCACGTAAAAAAAAAAAAAAAAAAAGAAAAAAACCCCAACACCTTTTAGGAACCAGAACAGACTTTGAGTTGTAGCTGTGTTCATTTAGTGAAGAATTTAATTGTCGTTGGTTACTTCTCATAAGCAATGCAGAATCAGCATCAGACGTGGGAGACATACCTGCATACTTTTACATTTCACAAATCAGCAACAGGTTAGGGTCAATAAAACTCCTTAACTAAAATAGAACACAGTGACGTTTAAGGCGCCACATTGAAATTGTGACTTCAAAACCTTGCATTTGCTGGCTGCCTTACTTCAATGTCATTTAAAAGTAATTGACTTCCCTGTTTGCTCTGAAGCTTTTCCAGGACATGTGATATTCTGTTTCTGGCCATCCTCATAAAGGTTAACGAGGCAGGTAATGCCATCTGAATTAAGCACTCTGGGAATCCTGAAGATAAGTGAGGTGGCTCACTTAGAGCTGCCACCCGGGAAGTGGCTCAGACCCACACAATTTAATAGTCTGAGAGAGTTGAGCACTTTAGCCTGGAGGACAGAAGGCTCTGGGGACACCGTCTTGCCTCCTTTCAATATATAAAGGGGACTTATAAGAAAGATGGAGAATGACTTTTTACCAGGGCCTGTAGTGACAGGACAAAGGGCAATGGTTTTAAGCTGAAAGAAGGTAGATTTAGATTGGCTATAAAGAAGAAATCTTTTACAAGGGGACTGTTGACAAACTGCAACAGGTTGCCCGGAGAATTTGTGCATGCCCCATCATTGGAAGTGTTTAAAATCAGGTTGGATGGGGCTTTGAGCAACCTGATCTAGTGAAATATGTTACTGCCCATGGCAGGGGGGTTGGACTAGATGATCTTTGAAGGTCTTTTCCAACCCAAGTCATTCCATAAATATGCTCCAATAAAACTGGGAACCTTTCAGAAGCAAAAGACTGTTTTTTTTACATCTGCTTTGATCTTGGGCATTTGAACCTCTCATTTCTGAGGAAACACACCATACCCATAGGGTCGCAGGTTAGCCTACATAGCTGGGCAGGTGTAAGGGACTCCATCTGCAAAATTCACTAAGATTCATGGAGACAGATAAGAAAAAAAGGAAACTGTATAGAGCAAGACGGTTTCTGGCCTTTGTTTTTGTCCCGCAAAAGTTTCACGTCCATTTTTCGTTAAATGGTAGAACCAGGAATAAACCTACATAGCATTGTTGCGATCTCATCTTCGTCAGTTTTACAAAAAGCTTGAACCTTTGAAAGAACAGCTTGGTTGTCCCTAAAGCTCTGTGGATCCTAACTGGATTGGAACAGCCACAGTTTTCAGCTGTGACACGGAGTGCCTAAACTCCATAGAGTGACATCATTTGAGTTTCAGTATTGTGAGTTAGAGTTAGATAACTCTGCAATGTTTATGTTTTCTTTGAGTCAATGCCCTCAGCTACTTCAGCTGTCATATGGTTTCCGTAACAAATATCTAATCTTGGGGTTTTATTCTAGTTTGTGGGCTAGATGACTGAAATCTAGGCAGACGTTGCATTGCCTGGGTCTGTGAGCACCTCGGCCCCTTTCTGGACCTTCCTGTGGGCAACAAGGTCCCTTCGAGCACTCAGAAAGTGCTCAGCACTTTTGCTGGAACTGCAGTGCCCTTTACACTCCTGACATCTCTGGAGTTTATTGAGATTTTCCATGTAATTCTTGAAAGTTTAATCTGGACCTCAGTCTCCAAAATGCACCGTGGCTAAAGATTCAAAATATGCTTAAATCATAAAGCTTCCAGAAGCTGAAATCTAGGGACTTCATTCAGTTCCATCTTTAATGCTGAAGAAGCCAGCAGCAGCAGGGCTTGTATTCCAGATCTCAGGCTAAGAATGTGGTCTTGGCACTTAGACCAATGCCATTTGTATATATATAAACAAAGAAAATATTGATAGTGAAATAATTATGAATACATAAACCTAGGACACTAGGAAGCCATGTTTATAGGCATTTTTCAGTTTATAACCACACTTTTAAGAATTTCCTGTCTTTTGTTTTAGCCAGACACATGGGACTATTTTAATGCAGTTTTATTTGTGTGTTCTGTTTCCTTCACATTTTTGTTTGAGCAGAAGAGGATGGGGATAAAAAAGCAGTCTCCAAGAAAGGTTTACAAAGTTTATGATGCTAGGCTGTGGCAATTCCCCTCTGTACACTTAAGACAATCATAAAAATGCATACACCGTATTTTGAAAAGTTATTATGACTTATTATGTAAACAGATGATGATAAAACATTGTGAGTCATTATTCAAACACAATACATCATAATTGTTTCTTTGGAGACACTATGCATTTCTGTCATGGGCTTTATTTACAGGATTCATTGTAAAAAACTTCACAAGGGTATTTACTGTGTCTTCCCATCACCACATTTAAAAAATAATGATCTCAGTCTCTGACCATGTAAACTCTGAAACAAAAGAAGAGTCCTATTGTCTTCTTGTGTAAACAAGGCTTGTTTACAGGGTTAGGCCCTCACCAGTAAACCTTGTTTGTAATATGAATTTTGATTACACAGGTTTTCAGGCTCTACAAGTGAAATCACAATCAATGCTGGTTCCAAAACACTTAAACCTACCAAGATAATTTATTTTATGTAAAACCTTAAGAACCACTACCATTACCACTTTGTTCTTGTATTCTGAGTAGGTGTCACGGTTTCAGCCAGGATGGAGTTGAATTCCTCGCTAGTATCTGGTGTGGGGCTATGTTTTGGTTTCGGGACGAGAACAGTGTTGATAGTGCACTGATGTTTTCGCTTGGTGCTAAGCAGTCAAGGCCTTTTCTGCTCCTCACAGTGCCCCTCCAGTGAGTAGACTGGGAGTGCAGAAAAAGTTGAGAGGAGGCACGGCTGGGACAGGTGACCCCAACTGACCAAAGGAATACCATATGATGTCCCAGTATATAAAGCTGGGGGAAGAAGAAGGAAGGGGAGACTGTTCGGAATGATGGCATTTGTCTTCCCAAGTGACCATGATGCGTGATGGAGCCCTGCTTTCCTGAAGATGGCTGAACACCTGCCTGCCAATGAGAAGCAGTGAATTAATTCCTCGTTTTCCTTTGATGTGTGCATGGCTTTTGCTCTACCTGTTAAACCGTATTTATCTCAACCCATTAATTTTTCCTTACTTTTACTCTTCCAGTTCTCTCCCCATCCCAGCTGTGGGGAGTGAGCAAGTGGCTGCATGGTCCTAGTTGCTGGCTGGGGTTAAACCACAACAGTAGGGAATAAGTTCATAGGTATCTTCTCTTGGGATTTTATTCTCTCTTCCCCATGCTTACTGAACCCCTAAGCGGCCCCTGTAAGGGACGAAAGGACTCTTGGGTGCATCCCAAGGGACTCCACTGGGTTATGTCCCAGATTCAGAGTCTGTGATTCTCGAGTAGGATTCATTGCCACTGATTGAACCCAAAATTTAGGTATATGCCTCTAGGGTATATGTATGTGGATTAATTCCCATTGTAGTCAAAGAAGATCCAGGGTTCAGCTGGGTTGTTGAAACACAAGACCATTTGAAATGTCCTGGGATAACTGCTTTGCCTCCAGCTGCCACACCAGGAAATCTCAGTTAGAGGGAGTCTTGTGTTCTTTGTCAGCTCTATGTGTGCTTCAAATGGCACTAGAAATGTAAGTTTAGACAACAAAATCAATTCAATAGTTAACAAGAGTGTAGAGAAACGCTTGGCTTGCCATAGAGTGGGTAACTGTGTGGTCAGCAGAATCCTGGAGAAAGATAAGACAGGAGATACATGTCTAGTCACCTCAGCAAATGCAGGGATTGGGACAACACTGACTCAGTACAACTGTTTTGGCTAAAGACATAGATCTTAGATACTTCTAGGCATCTCAGATGTCTAGGTAAGATGGATAGGATTTTGTTGGAGTCTTCCTGATATTCAAGATTCCTCCCAGATTCCTCCCTAGTTTCTGTCTGATCTTATCAATGTTTAGTTTTCTGCCAGTAAATTTCTCCAACAGTGAGCTTGTAGGCATGCACAGAACTGTCCATGTCTGCAGCCATTTGGAAGAGAGGATTGTGGTACCTCAACATTCTTCCAGTAGAAGATGAGATCGTCTCCTCTGTGCTGAGAGGACTCTCCAAATCTCAAAGTTTCAGCTGCTACCAGTGTCCCACTGAATAATTAAACCTGCATAGGGAAACAAAGGGGATATTACCTCATAAACGGACTCACTGATGTAGGGGTTAGAGAGATAAGTCTCAGTCTTTGCTCAGAAAAAAAACGGTGGGTCCTTGCAAAACTGAATAGCTCTAGTAGGAGGGTGCACTGCCATTGGTGATCTTTTGATGCCATATGATTTAAGATATATTATTAGTATAGGGGGTGGGACTCGAAACTCCTTTGGCAAAAGGGGGCACTGAACTCTATTTTTCTACAGCCTGGGTAACTTTTCTATTCACTAAGAGGGGGGAAAAGGAAAGGAAAAGCTCACAGGCTCCATTTCTGCTTTCTTGAAAGAGAGGTCAGACTCCCAAGGATAGATGAGCTCTTAAATCTCCTCTGTGTGCCTAGATCATGGGTTCTGATGGAAGCTTAGGTACTGAAACAGGAGTTGGGAACACAACTCTGCTTGGATTTGCAATTCCTAGCTTACTTTCTGGACAGAAATAATAAAGTCAGAGAAGAGCGGAGTTAGTGGCATTTCTCTGCCTTTTCTAAATTTCACTTCATTGGCACTTGTGCCAGAGTTAATTTTGTGGGGCCAGAGAGAGTGGGCCTGTTTGCTCAAGCACAAATGACACAATACACTAAGTAACTTTATGACTAGGAATGGCCAGTGCCACTCCAGGCAAGGGACTGAACATGCTGAGCCAGTGAGCCACTGGCCATGGAGAAATGTCTGTGCAGTATTATCTAACAGACCTTAGTGGGCCTTATAGAAGAGAAATTAAAACCCCTTCCCCGCCCTTCCCCGAAAATGCCTAAAGAGAAATCGATCCTTTCATAAGTATTTGAGACTCACCTCTTGCTTTTCCCAGCTTTTTCCAGTTCTTTATATAAAGTTTATAAAAACCTTTAAAACCATTTGTACTGAAAATATCTCCACGTGGTTATCTTTTTTAATGCAACTTACAGTGATGCGATCTTATGAACGTTGTCAAGTTTGTCATTAGTTCTGCACTCCTGAAAGAACAAACAGTATTTCTTTCTATGGCAAAAAGGATGGTTCTGATTTTTATGGTTTGGGAATCTGAAAAATGTCATCCAGTGCACTGTAAAGACAGGGAATCAATAACTATCCATGTTAGTATTGTAAGAGATAACAAAGAAAATGCAAGGAAGGAATTCTGGGGTTCAGAAGGACAGATTTGTATTGACATGCACTCCAACAATTGTTTTGAGATTAGTTTAGAACACCCAGCTATACGTTCAATTTAAAAGGGAAGGATTTTCTTCTATTTTAACACTGGATGAGGGAAGAAGTACATTTAATTTTATACGCACACAGACGCACAGAAGGACGCAAACCATTTCAGAAATGGTGGTTTCCTCTCAGTCCAATTAGGTGAACTGAATGTGGTTGTGTGGTAGTTCTCAGGGCTCTAATTGCACATAAAAACTTCCAAATCCTAACGCATGTGGTATTTCCATCTAAAACAAAAGGACAATTATTAAAATGTGGTGGGATTTAATGTAATATTGGCAGACAGCTTAGATGGCAATAATTTAACACTTGCACCATGAAATTAAAATTTACATTCACTTGGTGCAATTCTTCAGACCAACAGCAGACAGTTGTGTTATTTTTTTAATGAGAGCAGGGAGATTTAATTACTTCAGTTTAACTAGAAAAGCCTTTCCATTGCTTGATGACAAAGGCAATAATGCTGGCACAAGTTTGCAGATACTTTGTGAGTCTACTTTCCATATTCTTCAAAGCTCTGCTTTAAGGCATCCAGCTTTCTGAAGGCCATGAACCACCATATAGATTCTTCAACAGATTCCAAGAAATGTGTGTAAATTCCAGCTGCCCATAAATAATTTTTTTGAACGGCAAGTATTATGGCTGCTATAAACATTTGAAGTAACTTGCCAAAATCTTCAGCATTGTGTCTTTCTGCACAGAATGTATACAAATTATACTACTATTTCTTCTCACAAATTCTTCCCTTTTGCAGCAGTTCCTTCTGTATTGTGTTACTGTCTATAAAATGAACACTAAAGAAATGAGCCATAATTCACCAGACACAAAGTACAAAATAGGTTTGATTTATGTTGTCATGAGGTCTGGTAGGACAGAATTACCAAGTTTTCATCCAGAAACATATTTTTTCCTGACAGTTGAGAGAAACTTGTAGCTAGAATGCTATCCTGAGGCTACATATACATCCTAACAAGGTATATATATGTAATTAAAATAATCATCTTCTACACTTGGTCAGACTAGGCTGTAAAGGGATAGATGGAAGTGTTCTTTTATGTCCTGGCAGAGTGTTTTGATGAGGCTTGCTCTATGGAAATTGGTAGGAGGGGAACAGAGAATGAGGCTTAGACAGGGAACAAACACATATACTGGAGACAAGGAAGACTGCAAGTGTGGGAGAACTGTAACTAGGGCAAAATGGGAAATTAATTCTAGGCTACCATTATATCATACATGTGCCTTTGCTTAATTAATTAGGGAGCTTTTAAAATATTTTTCCCTGGATTTGGACATTTGTTTCCTTTAATAAAGAATCAGCAATAGATGTGTCTTGATTTCATTATCTCAGTATTATAAGGGTGCAGTATCACAGCCCAGGAATACATCTTCCCTTCACTGTCTGCGTGATGCCTCTGAAACAGTAGATCTAGAGTTCAGTGCAGTGGAAATTATCCACATCTCTTTATGCTTTATAATCCTCCACTGATCTGAATTTAAGGGCCAGACACAACTCTCAGGGGTTGGAGGGAGGGGAGGAGAAGGAGAAATCCTTCTACAACCAACCTTTTTGTATTTACGCTTGAAATGGAAAATACAGATGCTGCAGAAGTACACATCTGGGACATTGTTTCCATATTTTTGACAGAGACTAATTTTCACTGCTTTTCAGCTAAGTGGCTTAAAATCAACTTCTTCCCTCTGCTTGAAACTCTGAGAGTTTTTGAAATAAAATCATGTGAATACATTTGCTGATCTTGCAGACTGTGCTGTTGTACTTATTTCCTTTCTCTTCTCCCCAGAAGCTTTGCAGGATTCTTGTCTGGGTTATAGGGTTTAGGCTATTTTCTTCTTTCACCACTGTTCCAATGCTCCATTTGCAAAGTGTTTAGATTATAGCAGACGCGAACTTCCTCTGTCTCAGAGCCAGCCATGAATCAGGCTGAGAGCTGGGACCACTGGCTGTCAGAGGACCTTGAAAAGCTGCAGCTTTAAAATAACAAGTGTTTGACAGCTCGGTTTACAAAACAGCAGATTGTGGCTATATTGTACTATGGAGCTACATATGACATAATAACTAGGGACTTAAAGTTATTTAGTCTTTTTCCTCTCACCATAATTTCCAATAAATAAATCTCTCTGGGACGGGAGGTCTGGTGAGTTATACAATGCTTGCATTTTCCTCACCAGAGCTTGTCCCCTCTCTTCTCTATTTTACACATTAAAAAAACCTCAGTGCCTGGTAATCACAGTTCTATAACATTTCCTGTTGAAAGAGACAGACTAATGTAAAGATAAATACATACACTTTGGGGTTTTTTATTAGTCAAGGTATTCATTATAAGTCTTCCTATCAAAATCTCTTTAGAAACTTCTTAATGGACAGAGCTTAATATTGTGTAGTTGGAGTGGAACACAAGCAATTATTTTTAAGGTTTTAAATGGTGCTTTTGAAAAAGAGCTATGCTCACAGGATTCCTGTGAGTTTTACTTTTCAAAATCAGTGGTCAGAAGCTGCATAAATGTGGATTCCTGTGCACTGAAAAAACCTGAAGTGAATAAAATGTGCCTACTGGAATGTTCTTCTTTCTCCAGACATAAAATACGATGGAACGAACGAAAGAACGACTTTACATTTACACATTTGCTAAAAGAGAACTAGCCATTTTTGCCGCATTGCCTTTTCAATAAAAAAGTGGTAAGAAATGCCAACATTTTCTTGATCTAATTTTCCCTTTACTAATATTTAGGCTTTCAAAGAAACCCAAGGGATATGCTTGCTCAATTTCTATTAGACATTCAAATCCCTTTGCTTTTAAAATCCCAAGTCTAATTTTCTACTTCTTTTTTTCTTTGAAGACCTTGATTCTTCAGAGTCTCTTTACACTAATTTTGACTGTAAACTTAAAATAGATATATTAAAGTTTTGGGATATATTTACAGGTAAAGCTGAAAGAGTCTAGGCTTAAAAATATGTATGTTTTCTTTTTCTTCATCCTCATCTTTGGAAAACAGGACAATGGGTACAACAGGCTACATCCACAAAGGTTTTATTGCATAATGCAGGCATGGATTAATTTTAACTTCAGCTATCTTCAGTTGAGTTCATCATCTTAGGCTCTGTCTGTAGTCTATGAAGAGAAACAGGCCTTATTAGGGCATGTTTTTTCTGACCTATTTTAAGTGTGTACTTTAGGATGACATGAATCACAACCTGAACTCCACTGTCTACACTGAATAGATCTCCATTGACTGTCAAAGGAACCCAGGATGATTAATTGTGTTGATGTCTACACTGAGCCAGATTTCTACTCTTAAAGCTGAAGTGTCCTTAAAGTCTATGAGAATCTTCAGCCTTGAGCTGAGCATTTTCAGCTTCTCATTGCACCCAGTATCAAAATGAAGGGCACTTAGAGGTATTAGTTGATCCTTTCAGAAGAACCACAGTGAAGCGTATGCTTTATGCCCTGTCTCTTAGCATTTGTGGAGTTGATATAGAGCAAGAAAACATGTCTTGGCGTTCTGATGCCTATGTATAAGGTAGATGGATTTACTGGCTGTCTACAAGGATAGTGGTATAGATGTGGCTTTCAGATTTGATAAATGGAGAAAACAACTTCATTATGTGAAGACAAGGGGCAAATTTGACTTGAGTTTCTGAATCTGAGAAATTACCCAAGCCTTAAAATCTTATCTGAGGATATGAGCTAAATTATGGTTCAAGGATAAGACTGAGATGCCCTTTCTTTGACACTTTCAGCTTCAGGTAATGCTTGATTAACTCAATGGCTTCTGTACATCTATTAAAAAGTGCCCAAAAATATTGCTACTATTACAGGCTTATAGAGTAAGTCTGACTAACTAATTTGGACCAGCTATTTTTACAAGGTATCTGGACATTTAAGAAATGCAGTACTTAATATGTTCTTTCAGTTTTATAGCCATATCCATAAATGTATTTAAGCATCCAGCTTCCACTGAAATAGTCGATGTGATTTAGTGGCCTAAATACTTTTGCAGATCTAACCCCTGGACTCTCCCTCTGGCTAAATTCACTGGGATTTTTGTAGCCAGTACCTCTGAAAGTGATTTTAAGTGCTTGTGTACTTGAACTTGAAGCATTGGTCATAATCTGTCTATATCTGAGTTTGCTTACCTGCATACAGAAATATATGATGTTTACCTGTGTTTTTGAAGTCCAGTAAGGGTTATGATACACTCTGAAATGTTCATAGTAGATTATCTGTTTTGAATAAGGTTGCTACAACAGTAAAAAGCCACACACGCTAAAACCAAAAGGAAACAAAATAGTTTCTACTAGTTCAATTTTTGCTTTTCTTGCTTAGAATCAAATTATTTTTAGAATACATTTTCATGGGTCTTTAAATAAAATTTTGAATGCATAATTTTTATTGAGTCTACTCAATATTTTATATCCTTTTCTGTCTCTGTCCAAGACCTGCATTCATTTCTTTGTAATATTTTTTGTAATGAGTTAATTTTTGTTTCCCTAGCTTTATATTTGGGAATGTGGTTTTAAAAATAATTCTTCCTATCCATTTGGAGAGAAACTATCTATAAATATACCTATGCACTCACAGGGTTTTAGTACTTGACAGTTTTATTAAAAACAACAAGTACACACAGTCTTAGCATTGTTTCTAAGATGTTACTTACCCTTGTCTGTGAAATATCAGCAAAGTAAAAGGAGACATTGGGGTTTCAATTTGCCAAATGTGAGAGGTTATAAAAACAATTTTTCCTGTACAACATATTTATGAAGAAAATGTACTTCAAGAATAAGAAGTCAGAAAAACTGGCACATTTAGAAACAACGGCAATAGAAGTTCACTTTTTGTGAACATTCAAGGTCATTCTATTTCCTGTTTTTTCCCAACCTTTATCAGAAAAAATGATTGCTGCTTCTCACAAAATTTTTTTTACAGCTTTTACATGCCTCTCATATTGCTAGATTTAACCTGGAAATGAAGAGCAATACAATTATTAGAATTTATTTAGTCGACCATTTTCTTGACTAACTTTAGTCATCTAAAAATGTTCAGACTAGTCAGATAGCTCTTCTTATAGTCAGAGAAACAGGCGGCTTGAGAAGAGCAATGCAGCTTCCAGGTCTTTGATACTTCTGTAGAGACTGGATCACCCAGCTTCTGAGTCACCCAGCCTAGATCTGAAGACCCCAACCAGTTGCTAACAAATGAAAGTAAATACAGTAATTCCTAGAAAACAAAACTCCACTCAAAATAGTAATTCCACTAAATGAATCTTCTACTGGGGGATTAAGCACTGAACCTAACAGACATTGGATGTTTTCTCCCTTCCTCAGAAGCTAACTCTTAAATGGCTAATCCTTCCACAACGACCACCTTCCTGAACTGATGCTAAATGGCCCACTGGCTTTGTTGTTTTCCAGAATTACTTTTTAGTTGTGTCCATTGTCTTTTTGCCTATTGTATTTCATTTGTAAAAAGAAAGAAACAAAGCTCAAGCCCGTAAATTAGGAAGAGGAGAGTCATCCTTAATCTACTTACTTTGGTAGTGAGAATAAACTACTCTGGGCATTAAAAATATATTTTTAAAATATCAAGGTAATATAAAGTTATCTCCCTTTAAGTGGTTCATCAGAGCAGCTGCACTGAAAGGAAAAAAATAACCTAAACCGAAAAAAAAATCCCAAGACTTTGGGAAGAGAGAAATCAGGAATAAAATGACACAAAAATAAACAATTTGTTAACTTTCCCTTCAGTAAAACAGCTTTGAAAGGGGGAGGAGATGGGTTAGATTTCTGCTAAATTCATTAACCTTGAGAATGTCCATAGAAGTCACAGGATAGGTTACCCGGGACGTTGAACTAGGCCTCAAATCTTTCCCAGGGTAAAGCTTTTCCAGCATTTGCAGCATGATGTCAATGCAAAGCTTTCCCCAAACTTCCTGGAACAGTTACAGGCAAATCACTGGAGACACAAAAAATATCTGGGGCCTCAGCCAACAGCATTCCTCTATGAATACTGGTATCTCAATTTGCTCTTTATTTTTCTTAATTGGCATTATGCAATTTTGAAGATTTACAGCCAGCTAGACTAGGAAAAATAAAATAAAGCAAGGCCAGAGATGAAAGTGACAGTAACCCTTTTACCACATAGTGGACATAATTTTCTACTGCAAACTCAACTAATTTACAACAAAATCTCCCCTTTAATCTTCTGTGATGTTGCAAAAAGTCATCAACCTCCCAGATTATATCTTATCTGTGGCTTGTATAATGAATGTTTTAATCCACTAGAGCAACAGAATAAACCATAATTACATATATTTTAGACTGAGGGTATGTTTCCTTAAAAATGTATCCTATTTTAGCATGAAAATCTCAGCTTCTTAAAACAAACAATCCATAGACTACACGATCATTACTCTATATTTTGTGTATGTTGTCAAACCTTCCAACAGCACTTTAAAGAAGTACCTCAAAGTACTGCTGTTGTGAAACCTATTGTAGATAATCTATGTAATCATGAACATCTGACTCTAAAAGGGAAGGTTATAAAAGGCACAAAGAGCAGTTAAGCATGTAATTGTCTTTGGGAGATAATGGGAACTGGGCATGTAGCTCCCATCTGTACCTCAGAAAATCTCCCCTAAAGAGAACTGTGGTTATGTAGGATCCACCAAGAGAATGGCAGAGCCTTATTTGGAGAGCTTTTACCTTGAAAGCAACAGCAGCTTCTTAACAAGTTTCATAAAAATGAAGAGGGCAAAGTTGTGTAGATTTGGCCTCATGGGAGCAATTCCTTAACTACTTTCCTGCACTTGGTGGCCCTGATGTTATCAGTCATAAGAAGTGGTGGATGTTAGCAGAGTCTGGGAACTTTCCTTCAGCTCCTTACACATTAAAATATTAATCATTCTGGGTGTAATCAGCCCCTGCTTCAGCTGATAATTTTCTTCAGCTTTGTTTTGGAATATAATGTTTACAGCAGTTACAGCTACAGCTAGACCTGGATCTGATCCCTTAGCTGACTTCCCCTAGCTTGTTTGTGCATTGGAGGGTGACACTACAGTTGGCTCTGGTGTGGCCAGCCTCAGGCTCTCTCTTCCAAGAAACTGAACTTTGTTCTTATCCTAAGCAACCTTCAGCTAATGGTATACTAGCAAGAGTGAGTTCTTTCTTTTTGCTTGGGAAAATATTCAAGGTTCTCTGCACGTCTCTGCAGAGGATGCTTCTAGAACCTGAAGATTTTTCTGACTAAACTGAAATCCAGATCATTGCTGCTCTTTGGGTTTTTTTGGTTGTTTTTTTGTTTTTTTTTTTTTTTTTTTTTTTTTTTTTTTTTTTTTTTTGGGTTTTTTTTTTTTTTTTTTGTGTTTTGTTTTGTTTGGGTTTTTTTTTGGTTGTTTGTTTTGTTTTTATGATGATCTTTCGAATTTCAGGACTATGCCACCACCTGTGTGCAGGTGTTCTAAAATATTTAAAAATTAGGCATTTAGAAGGATGGACTTTGATCTCAAAATGGCAACCTTTACATAAACAATAGCGGTATGGTGGATAAAGACACCAGATTAAAGGATTTGATAGTATACTGGGATTTTTCTTTTGTTTTGTTTGTTTTAGCTCTGCAGAACTGTCATACAGTCTCAAACATGGAGCAGTAGTCCACTGTATGAGGTACTCCAAGTACGCAAAACAAAAAGCAGGTCTTGATAAACTCAGCAGCGCTTACTGCAATCCTAAATAAAAGAAAATGTCTTGCAGGGACAACTTCTGCCCTCATTTAGAAACAGTGAATTCATTGTGATCGGTTACCAAATTTGGCCTTAGAAATAGTCCATGTATTTTGTCTGTATATGTCTGGTTTATGTATTTTAACTGTGTTTACTTGACAATAAAGGCAGAGAAGTCTTCCTCTTGAACTCAGTGGAAGTGTTGGCTCTGACCTCTTTTAGAAAAGAAACAGACCAAAAAAGGTGATTGTTTTCTGTCTTGAATTCCGTTATTATTTCTAACTCAAATTGTGATTCTTAACTGCCCTGGGTATAATTGGACTGCATACACAATTATTTTTTTGGAGGGAGAAAACTCACAAGGTCCACAAATCAATTGGACTCCTGTGAACGCTGAGGGCAATGTAAATCTAGAGAAGTCAATATACCCTGCCACTCATTGCTAATTTTTTTAAGATGCCATCACCTCCAAACCTTCTCAAATGCATATCACACTAGGAAATTGGGATGTGAAATTAAAATACACAGAAGTGACAGGAAAAAAAATGAAACTGTGGCAAAAAGCAGCAATACAGGTAAAAACTGTAAAAATATGAGCAGGGGACTGTGAATGAGAATGAGGGAAGGAGTTGAAAGATGTGCAAAAGAACTCAGCTATTGTTTTAAAACTGACATTTTTTAGTCTTTCCAAATCTGCATACTTACCGAAGGGAAACCCCCAGACAGAGGACAAACAATGAAGACTGTTGATGAAAAAAATCAGGGACAGTTGGGAACTAGACCTGCTGTGGGATTGCTTCACTGCCCTCAGTCCGACTTTTCCAGTCTGCAGCAGTTGGATGTGAGCCTCTCTCTGCGCCAAGATTGCTGCTAACAGCTGGAGGGACACCCTTCCCCCTTCCTCTCCTTTTGCCAACACAACTGTCAGTTTTAAATTTGTTAAATGTGGGTGAGAGAGGGGAAAAAAAAGATTTTCACTATTTCTAGGCTGACGTATAGATGACTAAACTGGGAGTCTTTTTTATTTCTAGCAGAAAAACATTGTGACCGATAAATAGTATCTCGGAATTAGAAGTTTTGCTTCGAGTGCCTCCTCCAGTGTGGAGCTTTGCAGATGCACCAAACTCTGAAGCAGTAGATTAGACATATGGTGAAAGGGTAGGGTTTTGCAGAAAACCAGTTAGATAGAAAACGAACTGAACATTACTGATTTCAAACAAATGTATGATATGGGGGTGTTTCTGAAAGCTGAGAGAAATGTAATCTGCTGGTTCCTTCAGTTGAGGCTTAGTCATGGCAAATACTCTGACATGGAATGCAGAGGAGAGAATAAAAAAAGTTGTCGTTCTTTAGCTCACCACCTGTGATCATATCTGGAGTACTGAGTCCAGCTCTGGGGCCCCCAACATAAGAAGAATACAGACCTCTTGGAGCAAGTCCAGAGGAGGACCATGAAGATGATCAGAGGGCTGGAGCACCTCTCCTGTGAAGACAGGCTGAACGAGTTGGCGTTGTTCAGCCTGGAGAAGAGAAGACTCTGGGGAGACCTAATATCAGCCTTCCAGTACCTCAAGAGGGCCTACAGGAAAGATGGGGAGGGACTCTGCTGGGAAGCGATAGGATGAGGGGTAACGGATTTAAACTGAAAGAGGGGGGGTTTAGTTTAGATATTAGGAAGAAATTCTTTACTGTGAGGGTGGTGAGACACTGGAACATGTTGCCCAGGGAAGCTGTGGATGCCCTGTCCCTGGAAGTGTTCAAGGCCAAGTTGGACAGGGCTTTGAGAAACCTGGTCTAGTGGGAGGTGTCCCTGCCCAGGGCAGGGGGTTGGAACTAGATGATCTTTAAGGTCCCTTCCAGCCCAAACCATTCTATGACTCTGTGATTAACACGATAAATTCTGATACCTGCTAGAGACACCTAGATTCATGGGTGAATGATTAATAAAAAAACAAAACCCCACTCAATTATCTTTTTCCCTTTTTTCTTTCAATGACTCATCTATATGCTTAACAGAAAGTCCTGGGTGAACATTCTCTTTTTTCCTTAAATAATTTATAATAGGATTATTTGTTTTCAAGTTCCAAACCAACTTGTAAATAGATTTGAAGCCATTAGAAAGCACGTGATGTTCAAAATTCAAATTGGTAAATTAAGCCTCAAGGTCACAGCATCACATATACTTTTAAAATGATGACATGCATTATTATTAAAATTACAGTTGCTATGAGATGTTAGTAATTATACAGATGCATCTCCTTCAGTGAATATTCTATAAAATCCACTTAGAAGTTCAGTTTTGGCACGTACATGTTGGTTGTTACAACAGTCGTAAGTTCACTTGCTCTGGTCAGAAAGAAAACTTGGTGACATCTAGTCTATCCTTTGTGTAACATTGCACGTAGGCTCTTTATCACTAATATTTCACTAAGGTGAAGTTTTCTGTGCGGCTGTAGCATATTTTTTAGAAAGACATGCTGCCTTAATGTCAAGATAAGCAGTAGTGCAAAAGAATTACAGGCACTACCTTGCTTTTGAGAGGCTTCACTTCAGATTTACAGGCTCCCACTTGGTAACACCAGAGCATCTTCTTTCTTGGCATGTTCAGCCTGAGAAGCAGTCATATTCTTTGGGAACAAACCTCCCAATGACATCTATGACCTCAGTCAGAATTTAAAATAAGAACTGCAAAGGGCTAAAGTCAGTGTAGAAACCCACAAGTCAAGGAGGCCTGCACTTAAAACACTTAAAAAGTGAGTAATCCTCCCTAGTGAGTAAGGTTGCTGAACAAGCACAGGCAAGAGACACGGGGCTGAGCAGACGGTTTTGCAGAGTGTACTTTTCCTTTAGGAATTCTGGTACATTTTGCACTATTTTCTTTATTATCTTCAAGTTCCTTCTTTCCTTTTTCTGGTAACACAAAACATTTTGGATCTTTCCTCAAGAGAGTTCCTTCCCTTGTTATTATTTCAACTTACAAATATGAAATGAATGTTGCCCAAATCCTTGTATGTACCACGTTACATTGAACTTCCAGAGGATCTTGGTATGTGTGGGAGGAGATAATTCCATTGTTTGGAGGAGAAAGTATTTTGGTAGCATAAAAGAGTCAGAGTTGATTCTTTGGCATAACTTAAAGCTAGTGTCAGCTGCAGGTCAAGACACATATAAGGTTTTCTTAAGTGATACTAATTTTACATTGCTATTTTATCCTTTGTGCTCTTACCACAAACTTAGACATCTCTAACACTGGGATACCTATGCCTTCCTTCTCCTGTGATGTTTTGTTGATTCTGTTGATTTAGACCTACATCTGAGTTGTTATCCACCATCAACTTTTCTCGCTTACACATTTATTCATTCTTTAGGTACATTCATCTTTGGACAGTGTAGACATGTTATCTACTTTTCATAAACAAACATACCACCCTGCCCCCACCCCAGCCTGAAACCAACATGTGAGCAGAAATATCGACAAGGCTGTGGCAAGATGTTTTGTAGGAGGATACCTATCCTGACAAGAGAAATAGAAATTGCGTGGAAGTATTTCATTCACTGAAGATCTCTGAATTAATCTCTTCTCTAGTATGATCTCTGTTCCTAGTTTGCCTTGGTTTTCTTGTATAAGACTGCATACGCTCTCTCACTTTTGGCATGTAAATATGTTTTTATCAAAATAACTTCTCAACATTTTTTCTCAGATATTTGATATTTAACTTAAATGGAATTCTGAAATTATCTAAGCCATATCACATAAGAATCTGTGCCACAAAATACCTTAACATCTATATCATGTCTTCTACAATTGCTCTTTAAATCTAGGATGGGAATACTGGATGCTGTATTTGTTGATGTTCATTCCATCACTATCTATTCTCTCTCAGTTCTGGAAGAAACTCAGTTGGATGCCACGTTTGCTCCCTTTCATGTCAAATTGGGAGAAATCAGAGTGGGAACACTAGAAGACATGTCCCTCGTGTGTCAGCTTTGCTGTTCTGGAAATCGAGTAACTACAGAGTTCTACCACAGAGTTACAGGATACTCTCTTCAATAGGCTGGAGCAAAAATACTTGTTAGAGTCCAGGCCCTGAAACAAACTGGACATTCAACAAAAGATGATGATTTTCAAGGTGAAGTCAGGAGTCTACAGAAAAGATTGCAAATTTTGCATCTTTGATGGATACCTTGAAGAAAGTAATGAAGACTGATACTACGTAGATATGTGAATTGCAAGTTTCGTTGTATGAAAAATTGCCAGATCCAGGAAATAATGTTCACTTTGTTACTGTAAGAATCTTTGTTGTTTAACCAAAAATGTGCATGATGTAGAATTCAGTGTTATTGCTGGCTTTTACACTGAGTGGATTTCTTTTCTGAAAGCCTTTAGCAAGGGGTGATTATTAGCTTGACCAGTAAGAAAGGATCTAAATATTAAAAAGGTTTACCAAATGAATAATCTAGTCTTGGTCATCGTATTTTTTAGGTGACTTGGAGCAATACCTTGTAGAAGTCCAGTGAATAAACTTCTAAGCAGAGCATTCATAATGCCAGTCCCATAAAACACTAAGCATATAATAAATATGATAGATCAAACAAAGGATTGAAAATCATTGCAATTTTAAATTCTGCTGCCTAAAGTTTTATTTGTGCACCTGCAATTTGGAAAATATTCAGATTCATTTTTTATTTTTAGATGAATACTGAAGAAAAGCTCTGTATTCTTACTTCTTTCCTCTGTTTTATTCAGCCTGACTTGGACTTTCATGGTCTTTTGAACACATAACTCAGCAAATTTTTTGGGTATCCATAACCTCATACCTACACCACAGACAACCTGACCTTTATTTTAACTGAAAATGGTGTCTAAAATCGTAGTTCCTTGTGTTTCTACTGTATATCCCACAGGTTTAAAATAATATATATATGAAATGATGAGTGTTTTTCATCCACCTTTCCCACTTGGAGACTGTATGTCTGTGTTGACAATATTTAAAGCATATTTCCTTCCTGGGGAAATTTGTCTGTACGCAGATTATTACTGAAATGCCTATCTTAATGCTTACCCTATCTCATTTGTGTTTCAGTCTGCAAACATGCAAATTATTACCTACACTATTACTTTGACAGGCTAGGATGGTGCTAGTCCTGTCTTGAATGTATTTCAAGAAACCACTGTAAGTTTTTTGGCAGTTAGAAGCATGTTTGTATTCATATAAGTTAATGATTAGTAGTAGTGTGGGGATTTCTCCAAGTGACCAGATTCCTCAGCACATTATATACAAGAACAACCCGTCAGGGAGACCAGTGGAGTACTGCATACAAGCAGGTTATTTGCTTCAGATTACCTGAAAACTAATGAGTTATGTGATGGGAAGGTACTACCAGAAAGCACTGCTCTCATTCAGTAATAGTCCTTAGCTGAATCAAGGACACATCCACTAGAAATCTGTCCTGCTGCCATGGTAAAGCCAAAATTCATACCCAGGAGTGAAGATCAGCACCAAGAAGTCTACTTTTACCCCTTTAGCTGTTCGTTGTGACACTATTCTCAGCAGTGTTGCTTCATAGCTCTCAAGAGGGAGACATAGATTTACCTCAGCCTTTATCAGGTTTATATTTACATTTACAAAAGACTTTTTTCCCCCTTTTGTTGGCATCACTTTTTGTCCAAATTCCTCCATCAGGACGCCTCTTTTTGATTAAATATTCCTTGACTTTATGTGGCCCTTACAGAGCCATAGCAAGGGAGCATTTAGATTTAAATAGTTTTGGAAAGCAGCTCAGTTTTCTATCCATCTGGTTCTTCCCACTGGGCCCACTAAGCCGCCTTCCTGCCTGAGGGGGTCTGGTGTTAGACCTCTGGAAAAATCAGCTTCCCATAGCCAGGTTTCCTATGGAAACATGACTTCCCCGAGGAAACAGGGAGAGAGGTCTGACAAAGCGGAGAAACCATATTATTGTCTGCTGGAGCGACTCAGAAGAGTGACAAGTGCTGCTTGGAGCTGCCTTATTGATGGCTGTGCCCACGTGCATACTGCAGCAAGAACCGTCCTGCTCTCTGAACGCATCCCCGGTCGCGTCCTGCACGGGGGAAGGACCAGGCTGGCACATATGTATCTGGTAACGAAGCAGCAGCCTGCCTTTGGAGAGAGCTTGTGCCCTTGCAGAGACAGAGCAGAGCTTTGGCACTCATCTAGCCCCAGGAGCTACAGAGCGGTTTGCCCACGGCGGGTGTCCTTTCTGCCCGACCACCTCCTTCTCCCTCTTAATTAGGCTTGCTCAAGGGTATCGAATATTTTGTCTTCTGCTTTTGGATGCTAGTGTTTCAAGACATTGTCAAGACCAATAAGACTTTGCATCTGCTTCATTAGTCTATCCTGTAACTTGCCTTGGGGACTAAAGTCAGAATTCCATCGGAGATTTCCCTTGCAGCTTTACTGTTGGAAGTTGGTCAGGGCTCAAGGACTTTTAAAGCTGCATATGGGAACCTGGGGATATAATGAAAAGGTTTCTTCAGTATTTCCCTGTTCCTGTTAGCATTAAAAATACTAAGGTCTTGTCATTATGTGCCCTCCTTGGGTTACTTCTACTCTGTCTGTCACTGTCTATATTATTTGTTCTTTAAATATAAGAAATGAATAAGTTTTTTTAGGACTCATCACATTTTATTTAGCTAAGAAGGCAGTTTGTGTCTGGCTAATAGAAGTATTTATTGTAAAGTTTATGTATTGTCTTTCACTGAATCACAGAATCACAGAATGGTAGAGGTTGGAAGGGACCTCTGGAGATCATCTAGTCCAACCCCCAGGGTCTTTAAGTACCTAGTTTGAAAGTATAGAAGTTTTATCAGACTGAACAGCAATGTCCTAGGCTGAACGCTACAAGAACCACGTCTGCCGCTCTGTCTTTATGCCTATAGTATTGCAGCTGGCACTGGTATCTAACAGCAGCCAGGAGGTAATAAAACACATAAGGAGAAATGAAAGCCATTTTTGAGACAGATTTTGAAGGAGAGTTTTTCTTTACCGTTCTAACTTTTCTTCAGTAATGAAGGATCTTTCTAGAGAGTTCATTAAACTAAAAATAGCCTAAATGGTCAAGGTTTTGGGTCTTTCAGGTATGTGAGAGATCGTTAATGACAGGCTGATTTTTACTGTTGGTGACAGAAGAAAGCAGTCATGGGGCTACCAAAATGGTAAAGACTGAAATCACATGAACCCACATGGTTACATAGGAATTGTTGTTCTTTCTAAATGCTATTCCCCCCGTACTATTGGTACAAACTCATATGCTGAATAGGTTGAATTATTCAATTCTGAATGTGTTGCAGGTGAATCTAATAAAACCGTACACCTAGTGGCTAAGACAGTTCAGAGATACTGACATAAACAATAATGAACTGCTATGGCTAATGACCAATTTCTGGTATCCATTGCTCAGCCTCCTCTTCTCCGTGGTGTTACTTCCTTCACCAAAGCAAGAAAACATCTAGACGTACACCGAAGTGACAACCACACGAACCACAGGAACAGAAATATAGCTACTTTCAAAGGCAGGAGGTTTAAAGATGAGCATTTAAAAGATCACGATCCTTATCAGCAAAAAAACCCAGTGCTTTATGAAGGAACAGTTTTGTTCCTAAAGTAAAGCATACAGAAATCCAGCTAACCACCAGTTTCATGAGATCTTAACCTAGCAAAACTATCAAGGCAGACAGAAGTCAGTTTCTATTTTGTTAGGCTAATTCTGAACTACCAAAATACTCACCCCAAAAGTCCTAAACAAACAAAAGAGAAATTTTTGCCATAATGTTGAAAAAATCCTAATGACTCCAAGAATATTAAAAAAGAGGGCCATGCCAGGGGCAATTCTGATCCTAAAGCAATGTTTATAAAAAAGGTTTTCAAAGAAACAAACAAAAATTTGATATTTCAGTATACTGTTGGCTTAGTAGATGAATAACTCCTGTTGCCTTTGCCTCTAAAAATTGGTAGTTTCTCTACAAGTTTGCTATGCAGGCTATGTGCATGTCATGTGTGACATGTCCCTAGATTCCAAAGAATAACACCTGCCCACACTACCTTTCTTTCAAACAAGGAGCACAAATGAAGCTGAATAGATAAATGGACTTTATCTCATGTCTGTGAAATGCTGCTCGCCAGCTGGGAAACCAGATAGTAGTTTTGGGTGATGCATATCTGTCAGCTGTGAACTCTACCATCAGATGAACTGCCTGTTAATTACATATAAACCTATAAACAGCTATCAGATAATTGCAGACTTAAATCATTAATATTGAGCAAGGCAAGATTCAAACAAATGGTTTTCATGTGAAAGGTTACAGAATTCATGTAAGCCAAAGAACAGTTGTCCTACAGGATGCTGGTTCTATTTGTTTGTCTTTTTCTCTTTTTATTGATGATCAGAATTCCTGGGAGGCTTACACTTTTTGGGCATTTTAGGAGAGCTGGTGTTTTCTAACACTAACCAACTGTTTACTTTTCAAAAAATTAGCAGTTCCAACACTGACTTATCTTTCTTGTTTCAGTTTTTGAGAAATAATTCTTACATTATCACCAAAGCTATAGTGTGCATTGCATGTACACATAAAACAAAATAATATAGGAACTAATTTTCTTTCTTTTACTGACCATCTATTTCCTTGACTATTAAGGATGCAATACTTTCCTTTGAAAGTTAAGGAAATATGTTTTCCTTTCATAAAAATCCATATGTTAATTAAGGACCTGCTCTAGAAAGAAGTTCTTTCTCTACTGTAAAATTCCAAAGCAATTTCTCCGTCAGAGCCCTCACTTTTGGGAATTAATTCTAGTTACGTGGCTAGGAAACTATTCAAGGTATAACAGACCTCTAGCCAACAAACTTGACAGTATCCATTTATATATACAAACAAAATATGTTCCTGGTGAGAGAAGAACTTGTTTGCTAACTTTTATTCTGGAATACATCTTTCCACTTTGTTATAACCCTCCTGTTCAAAACCAGGGGATTATAACGCTAATACAAAGACAAGCTGTAGTGATTCAGACACACAGTCACAATTCTCAGAGTGGGCTAAGCAAAGAATTATTGACGTTCACTCTCTAAGCACTCTAAATATAAACCAAGTTTTTTGAAGTTACTCATAAACAGCTTCCACTAGGGCTTCAGTTAACATGAACTCACAAATATTTTAAGTTCCAAATATGTGAAAATGAGTCCAAAATTGACTATGAATGATGAATTTTATGACTTAGATATCATTGAACTTGAAAGAAAGCATATGTTATTGCTTAGTGTTGTTATTGTTACTTCCATCAGTAGCAAACACATCCAAATTTGGGTATACAGAATTATTTTGTTTCAAAGAAAGAATAAGGGAAGATAGAAAGGGTGAGCACTGAAAACTGGTTCCCCAAAGCCAGAGTCCTAACTGGTAAAAGCCTGCTTTTAGAGAGTATAGTGTACTGAGGTTCATTTGAAATGAACAGTATAAATCTGACTAGAAATAATTGTAGATGATGTAATATGCTATTTAAAACATGTTATTGCCTAGATCTGTGGAAATATGATGAGATAAATTATGCTTTCACTGATGTGAGACTAGAACAATATTACTCCAACACTGCAAAACGCTGCCAGAAGCGCGGATGTGTGTGTGCAAGAACAGCATCGAGGCTCACTGGCTTCACAGACCTTGCCAACGCTGAGCTGTTTCTTAAAGATTTTCTTTTATTGTGCTGTGACTGGCATTACTCCACATGTGATAGCTACAGACGGTGCTTTTGTACAGACAAAGCCCAACGTCCTCGGGCAGATTTATTACCGAAACCCTTATACATGAACAATGAAAAGTTAAACTTCATGCACCCTTTTTCATGCTGTTCTACTTCGTTTCTTGCACCACACACATCACCCAAGCACAGCTATCAGCTATCTGTGTGGCTTGTCTACACCAGTGCTGCTGGGCGTAGCTCTGTGTAGCTCTGTTAACTGAAAGGGAATTGCCACTTCAGGTAGTGGCACCAGAGTGGCAGCCATGGGGAGTAAATATGTGACTGTTGGATGTGGCAACAAAGATAACACCAGTAAAGAGACAGACCTCACCTCTGAGATGAAGTCTTTTGAGAAGAGACAGTATGTCTTTCTTCAGCACATATCTGGTCCACTTTTCTACTTGTCTTGTTTGCAGAAAACACAGTATTATAGAATTACTTTTTGAAAAAAAAAAAAAGACTGCAGACTGTGCAGACTGTGTGATTAAGAAGCAGAATACACAAAGGTGCCACAAAACCCAAGGTATTAAGATTTGGGAATAAAATTATTGAGTTTTGAGGGCCTAAACTCTGGGGGCCACTGTCATTATCATGACAGTGGATTTAGTCTTGATCAGGAGTGACAAAACTCAGTATCTATTCTATGGGAAGAAATAGTATGGAAGATACAATACTGAGTAATACTGTCTATCTATTTAAATGTAATATTTCAAAATCTAGATTTAAGGAGGTTTTTTTAGGTAGAAAAAGCTGTGCCGGCTGTAGTACTGTTCTTTTTCTGTCTTAGTTTATGTATAATTTATTGCTTTCTTTTACATTATAAAGCAGAAAGGTAAAACATGTTCTTGCAAATGGGACACTCTCATCTCTCTCCGTCTTTTCTCCTCTATCTCCCATCCTCTCTCCAGTCAACACTGGGATCCCGAATCACAGTTATTCTCTTTATATCTTGGCCAAATCTGAAACGAATTTTGGGGTGGTAAAAAAAAAAAAAAAAAAAGTTTTGTTACCCAAGGGAATTTTCTTTGCTGAATATCAAAAGCCTGCAGCAAGCAGTGGATGTGTGAGAGCTTTGAAAGAACAAGTCAGAAGAATCCTTTTAAAAGGAAAGTTTAAGGCACTGCTATCATAAGGTCTTACAGCATAAAAAAACCCAATCCAAAATAGTGCTTTCTGTCTAGAATTGCCTAGAAATGGTACTGGAAAGCAAGAGGTGTGAAAAACAAAACCTCGAGGGTTCAAAGCCAAAGGGACAACCACAAACAAGTAACTTGATGAGTTTTATAGAGCAACTCTGAAGGAGTTTCTCCATCAGATACACCACTTCAGTTTTTGCTACTGAGCAGTTTCTTATCTGGCCATTAAGGTGAATGGCAGGTTGACTTTAGAAGGAACACAATCAGCCCAGGCTGATTACTTTTATATCTCCTTCTACCTCACCAACTCTGAATAACACGGAGTGCTACGTTAACAAACCTCTTCAGCTTCCTCTAATCCTAAAGGGAATTTCATATGTCAGTAAAGGCTCGGTGTATTTATTAGGGCTGTTCAATTTGCATTTGAGGAAAGAATTTCACAGCTATATTTCTATAGATTTTAAGTTGACTAAACAAAGGCAGCCATTGTTGACATCAGGAAGCACTGGCAGCAGACATTTAGCAACCAGAGCTATATATTATGTATGCTGTGTAAACTTTTACTCCGATCCTAAACGACACTTTAAAATGCCATCAGTGTTATACCATATATTTCTCACAGAAGCTCCATTGTATGCACAAAAGCCTTCAACAGCTTGCACTGCCATTCCTGGAATGGTCATGGACAAGACAATCTTTTAGAAGTACATTTTATCAGTGTCCAGATCTAGAGATCTTAATAGCAATAATTCAAGAGAGGCAAGAGTTAATGCAGATGGAATGGCACGTTTCCTGAAAGGCTTCTGCCTTCTGCTATGGGCTATTTCACTCAGACCTCCCACAGAGTCAGGTCTCTACCACTGTGGGTTTCTTTTATTCTTAATTTAGAACCCACAGAGTACTGAAAAGTCAGATAAAGCATCCTCTCTCATTTTTCTCTGTGTCCTAGCTTTACGAGCCCATTCTGAGTTTGGTCCCTTCTTGCAAAATCCTTTTAAAAAAGCTTGCAATTTTCAGTGGGATTTAAAGACCTAATACTTTCACCAGAACCAGCTGGTGCTGTTAAAAGAGCAATTAAGAGCTTCCTCCTGCAGTCTTTTCTCCAAGCAGTGAAAACCACGATGATTGCTGAGAACCTTAGGCCATGGGAAATACCTGCCAGGAAAAGTTAGGTAGCAGTGAGGAAAAAAAACACTCTGGAGGGAATTTGAATCAAAACTCAGACATAGGGTTGAATCATAAATTCTGTATTTGTTTCTTGAATCTGAAAAGACAACTTAGATGAGCTTCTAGATAGATAACTGGGACTGTATGTTTCCCTTCTCTAAAATATTCTTCAGTTACTCAGTAGAGTAATTCTGTGTTCCTGAATAAGAACCACATAAAGAATCACATCCATTTACTCCCGGGTAGAACCATACTGATATATTTTTCAAACATTGTTTCTAGGATTTTTTTTTTTAAAAGCTACATTAAAATTTCAACATCTGAACTTTGAAAACATTGTATTTAGTGTCATTAAGATGTTTTTAAAACAGACACATCTTTACCTTAGGACTGAAAGGATTGCAACAGAGAGAATGAAAAGAGTCTTAATAAGAACTATTCACTACCATGTTTTGTTCTACAATAACTAAGATAAGCTAAATCCTCCAGGCTCTTGTTATCCATCTCCTAGCCCATGTTCCTAACCTGTAGGTCTTCTACTCTGTTCCCTCAATTCAAAGTGAAGCTTCATTTGCTGTGAAGCAAACAGTGGAGGAGTAAATGGAGCTCCAAAATGCTATCTTGAGCAGGAACAAGTTACCGCACACTATCTGGTCTGCCTGGATTTGTACCTGAAATCTTTTTGCAAGAATATAAAAGTGAAGCTTAAAAGTGGGACTATGTTTCTTAGCTGACCTTTGCTTTACAGAAAAATCCACTAAAGAAGGAAAATAGATATGGGTTGATTTAATCTTTTTCCTGTCCCCATTTCTTTACCCTCTAAATCAGCAACTGTTGTTAAACAAAACATTCACCCTTTACCATCTACAAGAACAAGAAGAATCTGACTGGGTATCTAAGGGGACTTTATTTTTTCTGTGATCATTAGCTTATGTGTTCTTTGTTTCCATGTCATACAGCGTGCTGTGACATTTTATCTGAGTATATCCAGTTCAGAAAGAAAATGAAGAGTCAGGTTTCTGAGCGTGCTAGAAGAAACGTAATATTCAATAGAAGTACTCATCAAGGTTGTGACTGCCATCCTGATCTCTGTGGAAACTTAAAACAGTATTTAAAATTGACTGGTGTCAATATCTCCTTACTGTAAAGCATGAAGGCTTTGTAAGTTGATCCATTGTGTTGCAGAATTTAGGAGACTAGAGCAGGAGAGAAGAGATGACACATAACAGAGATATTAAAAACCAACAAATTTTTTGTTGTCTGCAAAACTGCAAGCACAGACTAGATGAGAATGAACAATATTGAGGATGCTTCAAAAGGACTGATAGATAAATGATGGACCCTTTGGAGTATCTAGAGAAACTTGTAAAAACAGCTTAAAAGGTAAGCTGGAAAGAGGGAGGAATGCATATTGAATCATAGGGGAATTATACAGCCTCCTGGCAAGAATCTCTTTAGAAAGCTTGGTTGGGAAATATCACAGAATTCAAATAGAAGTAAAATAAACCCTTTCAAACTAAAGTCTAATTTAACAACAACAACAAAATCTAAGCTACTTGAGTGATCACAGAGGTAGTGGGCTGCTTCAACCAATGTACATGAAAAATCACAGTATTATATGATAACCACAGAAAAATACTAAACCCGCCCTGTTTTAATAAATAAGAAAATTCTTTTCAAGTTTTCATATTACCAGATCTGTTGTTGGGTGAGGGTTCTGGTTCCATACTTGACAAAATCACTTGGAAAAATCTCTATCATTAGGCTTACAACTCTATTTTTTAAGGGAAAAAAAATTATGATGAGAGGCATGTGATAATGAAAACAGTGGAAAAAGGGGCAGTTCATGAAAAGAGTAAGAGAGAAAAAGAGAAAGAACAGGAAAAGTAAAAGAAAAAAGCAAAAGAGAAACAGAAAGAAAGAGAAAAAGAAAAATAATTGTCATACTGGGGAAATAAGAATTAATAAGCCAAGGGTCAGGCATGGGAGAAACCAAGTCCAGGCATGGAGGGCATGTTTCATTTTGCCTAAAAAATTAAAATAAACTCCCTATTACATCCCACCCCACCAAAAAGCAACCAAGTCCCAATGGATTTTCTCAAAAAAAGAAAAAAAGTGAAAAGGGTTTTCAGCAAATCTCTACACTACATTAATTGGAAAACCACTGAGTAGCCTCAGTCACCCAAACACAATGCCCATGGAGGTGTATGAAGACTAGAGATGCATAAATATCGGGAGGTATAAGAAACTTAAATAGAATTTCAAAATGAGGTTATTATGACTTTCATCTGAGTGTAGAAATTAGCTGCAAGACTTGCAATTATCTGCAAGACTGTCAAAAAAAAATATTAAAACTAAATTAACCAGCAGGAGAATAATCAGAGTGACACTATTTATTGCTAGGAAGTATTTGGCATTGCTTTAAAAGAGGCAAGTGGTAAGTCCTTCTAAATCAATAAGACTGACAAATGTCAGTAACACACGATCTTGTGAGAACAGGCAACCTCTTCAGAAACAGGACATATCTGAGAAACCATCCAGTACACACACTCTGCTTTGCTGTCTGCCAGGCACGTACGGGATTTACTAAACAGAAATGATAACCTTTTGATACTTCTCACTTCTATAAATAAATTTGGCAGTAGATTCTTCCTAGTTATTTTTATAGTGCATTTGCCAAAGGACTGTACAATTAAAATTTAGTGAACTGCTTGTATTTAAATGTGACAAAAAGACTCATAAGTACGTTCAGAGAAAATTCATATGAGGAACTGGAGTGCTTAAACGCCTGACAAGTTGTTTGCGATTCAGCTCACATTGGCCCTAGGAGACAGGAAAGCTAAGAAAAAGTTTTATCTTGGGAGATGGAGCTTTAGTGACAACAGGACGGTGAACTTGGCAACAGCTAGTTCAAGCATCCAGAGGGTATTTGTTCCCTCCTAGGCTGTTGTGATAGAGAGATGAACTAAGGGCATAGGCAGTCATCTGAGCCAGCAAGTAACACTGAATGGCATCTGTGATAGCATGTCTCCAAAGCTCATAAAGGTGGACACCAGGGGTGGGCCAAGAGCACCGTATTCCCTTCTATGTGGAGCCTTCAGGACAACGGCTCTGGTTACTCACCCAGACATCTATCCAACCACTTCTATAGGCAAGAACTCTGTCTGAGCATGGTAGGTATGTGCGCTGATGTTGCTTGGAGAAGCAACAAAACAGTTCCCACAGGGTATTATTCTGGGTCACCCTTGGCAGAAAACAGGATTCCTCTCCCAACACCCTTGCCCCCACAGACAGGCATAATTTCTTCTTGCTAAGGAAGAACTCAGCCTCTGATGTGAAGAGGTTTTGGTTGGGGCTGTAAAATGTAAGTGAGTCAGGTTCCTCTGGGTTTTACACTTTTCATTCTGTTTTGCCTCTTTAAAGAAAAAACATTCTCCTCCAATTAAAAGTAAAGATGTTAACCCCTTTCTGATAAGAGTAGGATTTTGTTCCTATAGTGCACGCACAGCCTTTGTTAACTGATTCAACTGTAATTCAAGGAATTTATCCGGTCCATACAGGTAGAGGTCTTCATAAGATCTCTCACGTTTAAATGTCTAAAGATCACTCATCTAATCTCGGTTCCTGACATAGCTGCTACAGAGATACGGTGACTTTTCGAGGATCACCCTATAAACAGCATAAATCATTCTTTCTGGTGTCTATCTTTGAGTAAGGATGACAGGTTTACACTTGACACTGAACTTTAAGATAGCCTGGCATGTTATTTGCCAGAAAAAAAGGGAGTGAAGCTATAATCATTTGCAGTTGCAGACTAAATAATATATATCACTTTTACATCGGAATGATCCAGCATCCGTGACTTAGAAGGTGATATTAGCCAGGTTCCTTCTAAACACATTAATAGAACTTATTCCAGCTACTGAGTTTTAGAAAAGACTTTGCTTATAATAATACCATTATTTTTTCGTTAGGACACTTTGCTTTTTACCCCATATTGCCTGCAATTCGCACTGCAGTGGTAATCTTTTTCACTTTGCAAGGAAGTCTCCTCTTTCCTTGCAAAGAAAGAAAACTCATACTTGGTTTTTACAATCCCAAACTGTGTCTAGACTCCAAAACTTAAAACTGTTTTTTTTCCCCCAAAATCTCAGACCTAGTTCACCTCATCAGCTTCATTTTTGGGGGAGTTGGGGAGTCATTGGATTCAAGCTAGAGCTGTAAAATATTTATGAAGGAAGAAAGTTCTCTGCTAAACAATAGCCAGCTGGTTCATATATTTCTTGATGACTTGTCTCCATAAATCACAGTTACTATTAATGTAATGCAAAAAATCCTTTCTTAGAAAATGGCAAGAATTTTTGTTATGAGATAAAAAATATTTCAGTCATGGAGATTTACTTCCTAGTGGCATGAATGAAAAGCAACATGCACCACAGTGGTCCCTCCAGCAATGCCTAACTGTAGGACTCAGCATTGTCTGTAATTGTTATGGCAAGATTTTTTTGGTCAGTTGGAGTTTGGAGCCCCAAACATGTTAATTCAGCTCAAAGTCCTATGAACATTTAGGCGGTGATCTGCTCTTTTAGACAGAAAATCATACCTGTATGTGTGCATAGACCTAAACTGTACATAAAATGGCCAGGAGATACGCTATTTATTTCTTGGTCATGCATGAATCTTGGATTCAAAGCAATTTTCTAATTCTTCTCATTTGGAAAAGAGATTTGAGCCTAGGACTCCTAAATCCTGTAGCACTGAGAGGAATCTCAGCCTGTCCCATTTGCTTTCATTACCCATTTGCTTACTACTGCAAGATTTTAGTCTCAGAGTTCCCATAAAACAGTGTCTGAGCAGCTAGACTCCTTGCTATTTCTCACTAGATGAATGTCTCAGACATATTTAGTTAAATATTTGCTCTGATTTCTCTGATCCTCTGTCGTCTACTGTCAGTGTCATCATTAAATTCAATCTCTATCATCTCTCTCTCTCTTTGTCTCTATCATCTCTATCTACCATCTCTGTATCTCTACCTCTATCTTATCTATATATCTCTATCTAGATCTGTATGTATCCAATGGATCATTACTGGTAGTTTGTAGTCATCTGCTGGTCTGCAATGACTTGTGGGATCCCTGCAGTGCTGATTTGACACCTCTCTAAGTACCACTGCCGTTACTCAGTAGGGATTTTGTACAGTACGAGAACCTGTAGACTAGCTGAACCAAAGTATTACAAGAGAGTTTTAAATAGAATGCAGTCAGTGGGTGCCTGTGGCCTCATTTATTTTTGAAAGACTGTATTGATGTATCTCCTCCCCAGAATCAAATGGAAATCTGGGAGAAGATCCCTTGAAAGACAAGCCAGAGAATGAGGGAGACCCTCTTTACCCCCTGCATTAACATTTCAACCTTGCCTCAAGTGCTTAGTACGGAGTTTCAGAACAAGGGAAATGATGTCCTGAGGCTTCAAGGCACTACGTCGCCTTTGTTCAGAGGAAGGCCATCCTGTCTATATAGATTACTGTGCTTTAGCAGGAAAGGCTCCCTCATGTCCTAAGAAGGTAATAACTTCTCTTCACACCATCGCTATCTCAGCTCTGCAGTCATACTGCTAATTGACCTTAGGTGTCTCTGATACCACAGACCATGCTTTAAAAGCCATCTGTGCTTACCTTTAAGTGCCTACCTATTCATCAGGCCTAACTGTTGGCTAAAAAGTCCTCAAATCAGTTGTGCAATGACCAACAAATTAGATAGATAGTGCATTAGGAGACCAAGGTTAATCATGTACACCTTGTGTTTGATAGCAATAGTTGTCTGGTTTTTTTCTTTTGCAAGCTTCTGTGCAGTATTTTGTAAAACAACAACCAGAGAAAAAAAACCTGAGTGATTTAAAGCATTCACAAAAGTAAAACTCACAGGAAGCTGATAATGGATAAAGTTTCCAGTCCAACTCTACATAATGACTTGGGCAATTCAAGCCTGAGAATTTTCAGAATCTGAATGTTAGTTTATGGTTTTTCAGTGGGAGTTTTCACCCTGAGGCAGACATTCACTGAGCTAAAATATAAAATGCCTAGGCAGTTAGTTGCCTGTATGGGAACCAAATACATTGACTGCTATCGAGGACAGATTTATAGGTAGGACTTTCTGAAAGCCAGAGAGGGAGAGTGGAGAAGTCACTCATGGATGTTCCAGCAGCATGTGTGTGTCCCAGGCCACATGTAAAGGAGGTGCAAGAAACTTTCTGAATTGAAGAATTTCTGAATCTGGTAGATTGACTCCTAGATATGAATGATCCCAATGGTTTTCTTCTAGGGGAAGTTAAAGGTTGTAACCCTTAGAATTCTCAGTTTGGTAAACCGAAGAACTAGATGGACCTAAGTGTGTTGGTAATTTACACTAAATGTACAATATATGTACTGCAGTCACACAGGGCAGGTCTTGGGGCAGCAAAATGCGCACAAGTGGAGGGGTAGATGGGGCATCAATGTGGACCGGCTTCACATTTCTTAACTAACTTTGTGCTAACTTCCCTGCATTGCTAACACCAATTGGCACACTGAGCCTAGAGTATCATACACTAATCAACTAGACTCATTAATATATAGTTGTAGTGTTAGTGTTCAACTCCACGTTAGAGAATGACAGCTATGTCTGATTGGGATTTACAAGTTTTGGCCATGTCTTGAAGTTAGGTGCTTATCTTGGCAAATTCACATACTGAGAGATGACAAGGAGGTAAAAATATTAGTGGTTAAAGTAATCGCCTATAGTGGGGTATTCTGATTGAGACTTTCTTTAACAGAATACAACACAAAGGAAATGCGAAAGCTGGTTGTCTGTGGGTATTTTTGTAATCTCTGAAACACATTCAATTTAAAGAGGAAATACAAATTCATATTATTTGTTACAATAAGCATAGATTTCTTTTTTTTAAGACTTGAGTCCTCCAGCTAAGCGACTAGAAGCTGCAGAGATTCTGTAGATTTCTGCAGTTTGGCAGCTACAGGTCTGTCATCTGATTTATGAAATGTAAATGTGGCTTTATCTTTTTGCTCATGTTGCATAAATCATCAAGTTCTGGCTTGCCCATTAACAATGAAGAGGCATCAGACAACAGATTTGANAAAATTAAGATTGAAGTGACAAACTAGTTTCTGGCATAACCACGAAATATTCAGGGTCATGACATTTTTTTTTTTTTTTTTTTTTTTTAGTTTGCCCTCAAAATATTTCAAGCAATTTCAAAGTTGAGTAAAATAACAGACTCTAAACCAGTGGTTTGTTTCCCTTTTTAACTGGCTTTGATTAAATGGACTTCATATTTAGGATTATCTGGATTATAACAATGCACTGAGGCCGGAATATACGATTGGATCAGAATAACAGACGTTTGTTGAAAAGACAGCACATTTCTCAGTAGGAAGTGATAACCTGGATGAGTAACAGACATCTTGGTGATTATCAATCCAGCTGAGATGTAATTTCAGTATGCTGACATTTCTTGGTGTTCATATAAGGGTAAGTGAGTCAAGGTCAGGGGGCTAGTTCTCCATTTTATATTTCAGTTTACACCCAGGTACACAACAAAGTGAAAGTGTAGAAGATTCTGTATGTAGTACAATCCAAGAATTAATTTCCCTTGTGGAAAAACTGTGGTATCTTCCCTCTTAATAGGCATAGAATTTCTTCATGAAGTTACTGTGTGGACAACTATAGTCTTTCCATTGTCAGAAATGGAGTTTACATGTGCAAATTTCATCATCTGCTTGTATCTTTGCTGGCTAAGATATTAGTGCCTTGCTCTAACAAAGTACCACTCCTTCTAACCTTACTGTCCAGAATCTCAACTGGTTTTGAATAAATTTAGTCATCAACCCCTTAAAGTCAAAGGAAGTCAAAGACTCATTTTTTTATGAGGCTCTCAGTGGCAAATATGAAGAATCCAACTTTTAATTTTTTTTAGAACTGTCTTGTGGCGATATCCACATGCAGAAAAAGAGTCCTGTTGCAAGCGAAATGAAGCATAGAATTGTAGAATCATTTAGGTTGGAAAAGACTTTTAAGAGCATTGAGTCCAACTGTAAAAAACCAAAAACTTTTCAAAAAATAAGAGGTCATCATAGTCCCTGGTCAAATAGCTGTTCATTTGAATCTTTTTTTCATGAGACTGTAATGTCAAGAATTGATGACATACATAATTATGAAATGTCATGTTGAGTGAATATTTAGTATTTTATTTTACACCTCTAAGACAGATTCTTTTTTAAAGAAGAAACTTAATAAAAACCCCACACTAATTAATTGAAAGGATTCTTGTTGCTGGGGTTATCTTCTTGCGCAACTAGTACACCAAGTGCTTTTTGCAACCAAGATGTATGTATGTGTATTACTCTTATGTGTGTAGGCTATTTGTTCTTTTTTTTATTTTTTTTTTTTAATGAATAGAACCTGTGTTGGGAAGGTGGGAGGTCAAAAGTTCACATCTTCCTGAAGAGTGCGCATGTAAAAAGAATGCATACAGGCTGGTGTGGTAAAGCACTTTGTGTATGGTAAAGGAGTATTAGAAAGTAACCTGGTGAAAATCTTGTACAATTTTCAGAATGTTTCTGTCATATTAAAAATAAACATGGAATATACAATGTATAATAATACGTTGTATATTTTATATACATAATTCAAAATCAGTTCCTCCCTTCCCTACCTGTTAATCTTGTAGTTATAAAAAAATCTGTATGTCCTCTCTGGTGGTGGTGATAGCTCTAAGGCTGTATAAAGACGCAGAAAATATAGCTCCCAGTATAATTTAGGTGTTACTAATCAAATGCTGTAAAAGAAAAAGAGAGCCATAAGCATGAATTCTCATTCTTAAATATGCTTTCTGTTAGCATCTAAATTAAGATATCATCTGCAGACACTGAAATAGCAGTGAATATGTAGTAGCAATAGTGTTCTATAAATAAAATTGTGTAAAATACAATCTTTCTAACATCTTAATTGTATATATGTATGTATGTTAACAGTGAGGAACTGACATTGATTAAGTATGGGTTTTGTACACTGTTACATATATTCCAACTCTACCCACAGATCCCAGCAGAGCTGTCTTTGTGTTAGGTACTATGAAGATTTACAATAAGTCATTATAGAGTCTTTGCTATGAGAACTTTCACTCTAACCTTACAGAAGGTGGGAGAAATAGAACACTGCCCCTTTACTAAGCAGATAGGGAGCTGTGGCACAGAATGTTTAAATGACTTTTTCCTAGAGCATGTTACCAAAAAAAAGGTATAGTGACTTTTATTTTAGACCTGGAAATGCAAGAGCTTCTCACTGTTTTTATAATTAATGAACTTGGCATTTTTTTCATCCATTACCTCTCAAGACATGATAGGATCTTGTTGCTGTTATCCTATTAGATCATAAAAGTGTTAGCAACCTCCTGGGAACTGGATCTCTAGGAACTGATTCTAATTCAAAGTGTGACTCTGATCACATTAATGTTGACAAGTTTTGTTATTGATTTCAGTTCATTTCACATTTATCCTGAACAAAGCCTTGGGCTGATGTATACGGAAGTTGTAGGAGGCTTGGCACTATGGTAAGGTCTTACGATCTGATAGCCTTTGGATTTCAGGCAGGTACCACTTTTCATGCCTATACCATGCCTCCTGCCATCACACCACTGGCCTGGTCATTCACTTGTATAAATGTGAAAATCCATAGTGTAGAAAGGCTCATCAGAACTGATCATTTTAGTCGCCCTTTATGGTCAGAGAAGAGACTGGGCTAATAGAGTCTCTGGTGTTAGTTATTTTACCCTAAAGTGAATTTTAAAATTGGACAGCTGAATCTTGTCCTTACACTACTACCTTCTTTCCATCGATTGCAAACAGCAGATATAGTATCTGGCTCAAACGTAGGTGACTGAAATGTTAGTGAATGAGACTGTTCCCACCTAAGACCTATGAAATCTATGAAAAGAAATTCTTCATTATGAAGACAATCTCTATAGGCTTCTGCTCCAGAGTGGATTCATGTAATAGGAAGAAATCAGCAATCACTTGTACCTATGGAATATATGATCTTTTCAATCGTAAAATTCTATCTCCTATGGAGTAACCACTCCCTGAGGAGTGAATGCAATGCCTACAATGGCTATGTTCATGTACATATTCAGTATAGAAAGGATGAAATACATTGGCCTGCTATTAAAACGTTACCTATGCATTATTGATGGATGCTTCATCATACCATGAGAAGTCTGAAACAGCACCTTTCGTATGGGCTTAAATACTTCAGTATATTCATAACTTGTTATCTTATATTCCTCTAGCAATTATAATACTATTCTGGCTATCCCCTCTTTTTACTTACAAAGGTACAAAGAAAAAACCTACGAGGGTCTGAGTCAGCCCAACCTGCACCTTCATGTTGCATATGTTAACAATTTGTGCAAGAGATGCAATGATAATCGAGTTGTATAACACTAGAACAGTAATTATTGACCACTTGGAAAAGAACAAACTGAAAGGCAGGAGCTGCACATGTTGATGCTGTTGTGTTGGGTTTAGAAACTCCACTAATGAACTTTTCTTGAAGCAAAAAGAAAAGAAAATGTCAGCTTTGCTGCTTAGACATCATTGTTAATGGCCTACTTACTACATTTTGCATCTCCAAAACAAATATCCTCTCAGGATAAATAGTCTATACACTGTGGAGAACACTGAATGCTGAAGAAAAGTGTTGTAAGGGCATGAGAAGGATGCAGACTGGCTGTAGTCCAGCTCCCCATTTGTAGCTTATTGCTGTAAAATTTCCATATACTTCCCCTGAGTAACATGAAAAACTGTGTAAAGTGATACTTCTGGCTTTGAATGAACTAACAGCACCGGGGAATTCTTACAATAAAATGGAAGAGGGGCAGCTTATACAATTCAATCACTTTTTCCTTGGAAAAATGGATACATAAAAATATTGCTAGAGGTCTGACTATAATATTTTCTCGGTATATTTAAACTTTGTTCCCAGACATTAGGCAACTTTGTGAAATGTGGATCTGGATACTGGCAGGCCTGAACATGCTTTAGACATTACTTAAGCTTTTAAAAGGTGTGGTATGCAAGGAGTCCTCTGCAGACCTGCATTTTAAGCTAAGGATTTACTTAATACCAATAACAATACCTTGCTAACATTCAGGCCTTCAAACTGAAAATTAGACAGCAGTGCTTTATTTACAAAAGGCACAGTCCTCAAAAAGTACACAGAGGTAAGTAGCTGGATTAAAAACAAAATTAGAAAGTGTTTTTCCATAAGCAACATACACACATGCTTAAGGTTGGTATTTATCAGTGAACAGGAAGCTCCTGAAACTCAAAAGAGCTACGGAGTTTACTAAACATATAACAAACTCTACATGAAAAGGTCAGATCCACAAAGGTGTTTAGATTTGGTTCCATTTAATGCAGAAGTTAGGAGTCAAAATACTTCTGTGGTTTGGTACTGGGGGATGTAGGCATGCCCTCTGGTATGGGTTGTATGAGGTGCGACTCAGAGCACATGTTATTGGGGCCTGAAAGCCTTTATACAGCCTGTCCACAGAGGGCAGCTCAGACATGCCGGGTTGGGTACAGACTGTTCAAAAGGTGAGTAATGACTGGATCACTGCAAAACAACTTAAAAGGCAAAATGCTTTTTTAAGCATTTCTCATCAGTTGAACTCCAAATTGAAAAGTTTTTATTTTACTCTGCAGGCAGCAGATATAATTCATTAAAATGCACAGAAATAAAAATATTAATAAAGTTCAGATCAATAAGGAAGACTGCTCCTTCCTTATTTTTTTGCCATGATTTGATGAAGAATTTGTCTTTCTCACACATCAGTGCAAACCTGAATACCCCAAAATACCTAACTACAATTTAAGATTCATGACTATGTTTCTGTAAGAGACAACACAATGAAGCCACAACCCTGGGCTGCGTCCTCAGCCTGTCCTCTGCCTCAGGATCCAGGATTATAGGACATTCACTCTTCCTGCCTGTGGCTGAGCTCGCCTGAGCCGCGTGGGCCTCTGCTCATGTAGCTGAAGAAGGTGTTTTAGGTTTTGTCTGGTACTTTTCCTCAGCTCGATGTTTAAATTTTTGTACCTGTAATGAAGTTTTTCCTTTTTACTCACCATCTCGGCATATTTATGAGTGAGGAGGTTCTTTTAAGGCCACTCAGTGAAAAGGAATTTAGGGTTCTTAAAATTCTGTTTGTTTGTTTGTTTGTTTACCAAGTGATAGTAAATAAAGCAGAGAATATTTGTTGGGAGAGGCAGACTTATTAACTGAAAAAAACATCTGCTTATACATAAAATTTGCAAAATTTTCAGATTTGACACATTGTGCTGGCTGAAACTTCTTATTTTTTTGTGAAAAAGTCCAGAAGTTTGTTGTTGTTGGCATTTTCAAAATTACGTAATATAATATTGTGCAATTTTTTGAAGATTTATGTGATTTTGTACATGTATATATTTGTGTGGAAAGGAAATGGTGTTCCTAATTCTTATGCTCAGTGTAGATCTTACTGTTTATGTAGCCATTTATTCCTGCCTTGAAAGTTACAAAACAAGAGAAAAATCAAAAAGACTTTGCTTTGATTTGAGTAATGAATGTGAATTGTGCCCATCAACAGATATTAATATCTATATCCAATAGACCAATGACATTAAAAAGATATGATACTTTAAGGAACACATTAAACCCAAAAAACCCAAAAAAACTTAGAGAACAATGAGCAGCAGATGCAAGTAAAGTCTGATGTCAAGTAAAACCTCTTTATCCTGTGTTTGTGATGAGAAACATGAAAAAAGCTAGAGTTCCTTGCTGTTGTACAAGAGCCTGAAAATTTGCAGTAATTTGCATCTCTGCTGGGAAGGAGCCTCAAACTTCCACAGAGCACAGACACGTGAGAAAACAACTGCATTGCACACTTAAGAGTCTTACCTTTGTGCAAAGCTGTGGCTCTGAATTTTTGCTGTGAATTCAACTCAGTAGGACCTTGCCAAAGACAGGGGAGCAGCTGCCTGGCAGAGTCGGAATAGTTCTGGCTGCGATAGATCGTGTGGATGTAGGTGCTCGCCCTTGTGCAAGGGTGATTTGAAAAGCCCTGAGCTACCATGAGTCTGAACAACTAAAGAGGAAACTGGACTTAGGGCTTTCATCTCCAGGTCGGTGGTGTTGGAATAGAATATCTACACGAATGTTTGGGTCAAATATCCACATGAGTACTGCAAAGGTCCTTGGTGTGGAGTGTCAGATGTGTCCTGGTACCCAGGGCATTGGGCATCACTAGGGAGAATCAGAGAAGCACTGTTTAGGTAAGAAGTGGTTTTGATACCGTCAGTTAGTCATGCCTTAAATGTAACTTCCTTTTAAAACCTACCCAAGGCACATAGCATGTTGGGGACATGGAAAGCTTAATAGCTTAAAAGCAAAAAAAACCCAAAACATATATTTAAATTAATACTATTAAAATTTGCTCTTGGATTAAGCCTTTGTTTGTTAAATTTCACCCTGGAGTAAAAATTTACAGCTGAATCATAACCCCTCAAAGATGGAGTTTGTCTGTGGAAACTTTGAGACAAGTTTAATTATATTAGTAACTAATAAGGGATGACCAAAGTAAAATGTCTGGCCTCTGTGCAAGCCAATTTTGGAAGGGTTTTTACAGCATTGCATGGAGTTACACAGTATGGAAGCCAGAAGTATTTTTTTTTCCCTTCACATTTTACTAAGAAAACTTTATAGTCTTCTAATGAAGGATCATTGTGTAATGTCCTGGAAAAGTTCCCTCAGTCTTCCTAACCAGAGCTTTGGACAAAATAAAATGGGTCCCCATAGAATCCACCTCAGGCTCATACAAGAACCACCTGAAGTTTTTGTGGGGTGACTTGTCTGTTATAAACTGAGGGGATATACTTGGTTAAGACATCCAGATTTGCATGGTTAAAATGGGGTTAAAATATATGGAAGTGGACTTTTACTAAGATGCAGTACCTTAGCAGAAAAAAAAAGTTAGACCTATTTCTAAAGGAAAGGGTGGACCAATTCCTGGGAATCCTTGGCTGAAGTTTTGAAACCTTTCCAAAAGATGAGCTTCTACTAAGCTTTTTTGTAAAGTACCAACCAGGTACCAAGCTTGTGTACAGATTATGTCATACCACTGGATCTATTTTATTAAATAAAATTTAGATTTATAGCTAAGTAATGAGTAAGGGAAAGGCCGAATCACTCATACAAGGACAATTCTAGTCCTAATGCATCTCAGGCAAAACTGGTAAGTGTCAACATCTCCTGCAGAAGGTCTGCTTGAATTTTTTGTGTCACAAGTGCAGAGCACAAAGGAAGTATCGAAAGAAGGGCAATGATTCTGGGTCAGCAAAGGGGGTGCTTTGGGAGACATCTAATATGAGAGATGGTACGAGAGAGAAAACTATTGTTAATATGTGAAGACCAACTAATTAGTAAATGCATTACAATAAATCCGTGGAAATGAGGTCAACTAAACTCAGGCAGTTGCAGTAACGTATAACTACTTTGCAGAAGCATTTAGGCAGCCCTTACACCTACTATTAGAGGAGAAGAGGCTAATTTTGCATGTATGTGTGACTGCATAATCTGATTTTATTTTGGATTCACCAGTCATGATTAGTGTTTTGAATATGCACTGCATGCCGGGACATATAAGTGTAGTATCGTTGCTCTATAGGAGGTAATTTTGGTGGTGAAGACAGAGATTTGTCTGATAGGAACACTGGGCTGCTCCAGGGTCTTTAGTTTATAAGTTTTGAAAAGTTTTGCGGTAGGTTTGAATTTGCAACCAGATACCTAGCAAACTAGCATTTCCTGCAAATGAGAAACCCTGCTTTTCGACCACATCCAACTAGTAAAGCCGTGAATAATTTTTATTAGTGACACTACTGTACCTTCATAATAATTAGGATGAATATTTGCTACTTCATATCACATACTTGCTGACCCACCCCTTAGCTCTCAAGCAAACAAAGTAAAATCACAAGACTGATATATTGTAAGCCTCTCATTACTGAAATTGCTCTTATTACCCACAATATCTAAACTTTATTACTGACAATGATGGTTTTCAAGTATCCTTGGGAATTTAGAGAGTTCCACAGTTCAGAAATGCATCAGCCGTGCCAGCACTGAATGTCATAAGTAAATAGGCAGCAGAAGAAATTCTAACTTCCAAACAGTCCAGAAGCCAAACAAAATATTACGGGTAGAAAAAACCAAAACAAATCCAAACATAATTATATAGCTAGAGTTCAGGTTGTTTGGACTTGGAATGAAACCGCTTGCCCAATCCTATCAGGGGATCTTTACAGTTCCAAACCCACGTATGCCTCCCATTTACTATTTCTATTCTGTACCAGCCTGCTATTTTCTGCTCAACTGGTAAGCAAAAGTTACTTTAAAATTTATTTTTTAGTCTGTACTTATTGTCAACTCTCAGACAACAATAACAGTTGAAAGAGTGCGTTAGCCCATCTGCCTTAGAGGCAATCACTCCAGGAGAGGCTTTCTCTATCTAGATGAATTTTTCCAGTCTGTTTAAGGGTTTCTCAGTCAGCCATAGGAATAGCAAAGACAGCAATTAAAATACCCTAATGTTTCTAGAAAAAGCTTGCACTTCAGACTGTCACGACCAAGGTAGCTTAGCAAGAAAATTATAAATATGTACAGAAAAAAATGTCCCTGATTTGAATATGAGCACATTATAAAGATTGTAGAGGCAAGGAAGCTATAACTTGATTTCAATTTTAAAGTTAATCCTCTCATATTATTGAAATCAGATTGAGGTTGAGATTATAAGACTATTTTAGATGGAGAATGGGGCAATAGGATTCACAGCAGTTCTTAAAACTACTCTAACTGATTAAGAATAAATTTCTTCTAAACAGGAATCACTAGATTTCATATTTCCTGGGTCAGAGGTGTCTCTTATTACAGTAGTCCTGCAAATGGTACAAAGTTGGCAGCAACCTTTTTTTTCCTTCAAGGACATATTTTATTTGTAAGAAAAAGAAGCTGTTATTCCACTCTCTCTTGACAATTCCCTGGGTCCCCAGGAGACACTGTATCTGCACGTCTGTGGTCTGGCCACAAAGAATCAAATCCCATATGGACAATGGAGTTAAGAAATGTTTTTGGACGGAATTTGCAAAAGAGGAATAGCCAGTGGTCTGCTAGTGGATGAAGTGAGTATGTTAAGCAGATAACATGCATGCTAGCTGGGGAGAACTGGTGTCCATTTGTTCATTGGGCACCTGTTTTTGGAGGAGGAACAGTTCAGGCAGACAGCTGTATCCTACCCAGGGCTGGATGCAAGTGCTGTGCAGGTCTGCACTGTGCTATGCACTAGGCAGTGCTAAAGGGAGGAGGCGTTAGAGCTTCTGTCACCACCCAGTTGATCTGTCGTGTTTTGCTTTCTTGCTAGAAATAACAGTGTATCTCTCCTGTCAAGCAGTAATGTGCTAAATCAGAAATTATTAATGCACCGTAATCCAACAAATTATTACTTGTGTAACCATTATTTTTGATGACAACTACATGAGGACTCATCGTGAGTTACACTGCACTTAAGTAAAGGTGGTGGCATCTTATATACAATAAAGACAAACACAGAATTTGTGCGATCCACGAAATGGAGTGGTAGGCATTAATTTAGTACAATTCTAGATTACAGAGGCTAGTGTCATTCAAAAATGCTTTCTCTGACTAAGGTATTATTAGCAATCAAGTGCAGGTAGTGGTATCAAACAAATAAACTAAATGCAAATATTACACATCTGTGAAATTTATGAAAAGGCTTTTACCATCTCAGAGAAATAAAAACAGTAGATAAACACACTGCACTATACATAAATGTTTATAAATTTGCTCTTTGTTCTGTACAATTAATGAACATCAGAGATTTTTCTCTGACAAGAGAAAAAATTATGGTCCTAGGCAAATGTAGAACAGATACAGCTTAAAAAGCAGTAACACAGGAATAGTCTTGCCCACAGTTTGCAAGCCTATTTTCCAATCTTCTCCTATGCCACAAAGGTTTTTTCCTCCTGTTGCCTCCTGAGTGCATCTCTGTACATGACTTTTTCCTGTTTTGCGCACCCAGTCCTTGCTGTGAGACCTCAGTGAGGTGTATATGCAACCAGACACAAGAAAAACTCCTAGACTCTGAATCCTAACATTGCTTAGCTTTGGAACAATTGGAACAATTCTTTTGTGAAAAAGTTGTTTGGTTTTTTTTGCACGATATTGGATTCCATAAATGCACTGAATTGTTGTTTTTAAATTAGCCTGCAAAAGAACGGGGAGGACACCATCCATTACAACCAGGTCTGGAATTAACAGCAGTGCCTGGTGTCTTTAAGGAGGCCAATAGTACAGGGGGAGCAGAGAGATCTGCCTGTTACTAAAGTTGCCTGACACGTCTCATGTTAAAATCTCATTTTCAAACTCGTATGCCCATCGTACTTCAACTGTTTGGACTGAAATTTCCCATACTCACTGACTGCCTCAGGCTAAATTCTTTAGGAAAATTTCAACAAAGACCATTTAGCTAAAGAAATTTTCTCTCAACTGGCTGAACTTGGACTCTTTCCAACTACTAGAAATAAACCAGTTCCTTCCATTCCTGCAATGAAAGATTCCTGCAGTAATATAATTTCCTTGGAAATGCTCAACGAGCTTTTTATTTAGTCACAGCAAACATGACACTGGTGACTGTAATAGTGAGGGGGGATTTTGCACCACTAAGACTTTAACCTTCCATGTGGATCCACAGGTCTTTGTGAGAAGTTGAAGACTGGCACCATCAGTTCTGTGGAACTGGAGGGAATAAAATGCTTGATTATTTTTGTTTTATTTCATTTTCAAAGTGAAGTAATAGGCATTGATCTACAGATATGATTGTATTCTGCCTGGCCACAAGGAAAAACTGTTTGATTTCAGTCTGACATGGACTGGTGTATAACTTTGATGTGTTTGCTAGAGATATTTCTAAGAGAAATACATATTAAAAAATAGTTAAATTTTTATTTTTGTATTAATTGATCTCTGCAACCTGATTAGTGAAGATATGAGACCAGTAAATGTGGCTGTGTTCTATTTTATCTTGCACCTCTAATAAAAATTTAAAAATCTCTGTGACATTACCCTGCTAGAAGAAATGAAAGTGAGAATCTTCCATACTATTAAAATGGGTCTTCTTTTATGTGCATCTTCTACAAACATTCACAGCTTCTGCAACGGTGGTACCGCTTAACCCTATTTTGAAACCTCATTAACCTTTTTCTTGATGCCTGTGAAATGAGATTTGTCAGATACTTCACTCTTTAAATATTTCTCTTCTGTTAAGCTAAAAGCAAAACAAAATAAAAGCAGAATATAAAGACCTGGGAAACATCTCATCAGCGATGTGCTATTTGTCTTTCAATAGAGTGAGAGTAGAATATGGACCTCCAGATTTGTTGCTAACTTGAGATCCACTGATATATCCTCTCTACCAATTCTTTGGCTCTCTTGTTTCAGATAAATGTAATTTCATAGACCTTCTCTTCAAATTTACCATTAAAAGATAAAAATGGAAAGAGGTTATGAGATATAACAAAGGACCACAGTATTTAATAATAGAATCCGCTGATAATAATGGATAATTTTCTCACATCCTGGGTAGGTGGTTGCTCCCTGAAATGACCCACTCCCAGTACTTGTTTTATTCCTCAGCCTCCTTGCATTTCTCACTGTATGTTTAGAGTCCTACACCAAAGACTCCATGCACACTAGACTTCTTTTTCCCTATAGGTCTCCAATTAAAAGAAAAGGTGGAATACTAGTTTGGGTAAGTGGATTGCTGAAGCTCAATAGAATTCTAGCCTCTCTATAAAGAAAAGTATCCCCCTTTACGATATCACCTAATCAATATAAAATATCCTCAGAGATGCATAGCTGGCTGTGGTTTCGCCTCATGTATTTGTTCAGATATTTTGATCACCAAGCTCTATCAGTATCACGATCAGGAGAAAAGTCCTGTTTCTAGAGTGGGCTGACAACAGTTAAATTTTAAACCGGACTTTTCCTTTAAATCTGTCAGCCTCTTTTGTTTAAATATTTTGAAACGTGAAGCTCCTCAATGAGCTGTGTTTAATTCCATGAGCATTTTTCCTGGCTAAGTGATTAGGCAGGTCTCCTGATGTCCTTGTGAGAACAGGATTTTATTAAACACCTCTGAAGAGAACTGAATGGTAGATACGCAGTTGTTAGATTTATGGAACTGCTGGATCAGGAATGCTAATTTTTCCTAGAGTTAACATATTTAGGTGATATCCTTCTGAAACATGGCTGAAGTCTGTAGCCTGTACCTCTTGCTCTAGTACAAGAGCTGATGATGAATGTACAGTCAAATACCCTTAATATTTTACAGATGCTGTGAACACCAATTACAGAACACTGACTGCAGCGAAGGGGTTAATGATTAATTAAGTATGATGATATGAATTAAGTATCAGCAGGGTCTAGGGTAATTGATGTCAGGTGAATGGGAAACTCCCCAGGATAATGTCAGTGCCAGAGGGAGTGGTGATTAGTGGGGATAAACGCTGGTGTGATCTGCATCTGATGAAGGCAGAGTTGAAATGTTTGTGGGACTGGGCCCAGCTGAGAATAATAAAGGATTTTCTGTTCCCAACTGAGAATAAAGGAAATTTTTGAATCAAGATATGTAAATACAGGTAGAACCCTTTCCATCTTTAAAAAGTGCAACAAGACATATGCTTTTAATATATATCTGTATAAAGCTTAAGAAAGCAATGTAAAAGTTCATTGTCAACCATGTAATTCCTAAATTTAAGTAGTTTCAAGACAGGAAGAAAACTGTCATCTGTTATTTTTATCTGTTTATTGCAAAGAACAATGCAGAGCAGTCTTCAAAGTGCAGATGAAGATTTTGCTGTGTTTCCACTTATTTATTTGCAAACTAGATTACAAATATTCTAGTACAACTTTGTAAACCTCCTTGAGGATGCCAGATGGGAAACACTGGTAAGTGTTGTTTTTATTTAGTTTTAGATAGCTATAGTTATAATTATTGCTATTGTGTATGTGTAAGAGGGGCTTCTTCAGACAACTGTAGACAATTTTGATTCATTTCCAGAAAAAAAATCTGTTGTGTGCATTGTAAAATGCAGTACAGAAATTTATAGTACATAATCGCTTAATTAAAAATTGTCTCATAATACTTTGCTGAGATAAATTAAGGTTGTGCAAGGAAACTCAATTATTCTTTTACCTAACTTAGATGTGCTTAAAAACGTTTGTTATTGAGTAACCTGATACACTAATCTACACAGACAATTGTATATTTTGTGCAATTATTTTATTTTAAAATCTTTTCCTCTCCACAATACCTACAAGGGCCATGATAACAGTGCTTACTTATTTATTTACTGTAGGCAAATCCTATGAACTTTTGATGTGAATCTGTGTCATTTCAGTTTAGTTGACAGGCCAAACAAGAAAAACGGAGAGAAATTAAGAGCTCCCTGGGGTATCAAATAAAGATTTCATTTGCAGAAGTCTGGCCATGGCCTGTGAATAATACGACCTAAATGAAAGTCTCAAAGAAAGTTGATTTTTTGCTGTGTGTCTTTATAATCATAGTTTTAGCCTATCGTTGAGTGGCTGCAAGGCTTATTATCTGTACATACTATATATATGTTGGCACTTTACTACTTCTGCATTATACAGGAAGGTATCTTTAAATCCAAAATGACAGACATGGTAAAACAATGGTGAATCTGTTCATGCAGCTACGTTAGCAGAGATTGTTCTAAAATTACAGCTTCATTACTACATATGGCGATGGATTCTTGGTCACTATTATACCTCTGGTTAGTGAGATAGGTGTAAATATGCATTTAATAATTATTTCTTATGTGTTCAGACTATCATTATTAATATTTTATACATATCAATTCTATAGATAAAATGAATTTAATTAATTAACTTTAAGTTAATGAGGGGATTAATCTATGGAGTGTGCAAATTTTACAGTTATACACATTTTGTGAAAGATCTAATAATATGGGAAAGATTTGTTTCACTTTCCAACAGATTGTCTACATGTCTCTCAAATAAAAAATACAACCTTTTTCTGATTATGAATTAATTTTTACAAGTTACATACCTTTTAGTTCACAAAGAATATAATTTAGTCATGTATGTAGTACTACAAATGGAGTAATTCTGCATTAATTAGAGGTGTAGGCATTCTGCAGTGATGCCAAAATTTGTCACTAAATTAATTTCTTGCCTTACTGTTGAAGTTCTTAAAGAGCTTTATGCAACAGAGTGAGTAGCATTCTCCATTCTTTTACAGCAAGGAAACTTGAGGAACGGATTGCTTAGGGAATCCAATTCTTTGATGTGTTTTATTCAATAGATCTTTCATGGAGGTCAGCTGGAACTCCCGTTGACCTCCGTGGAGCAACACTTAAGCCAACACAAAGCAGTTGGTGCATTGGAGAGTTAGACAACCTGGTCAGTAATTTAAAGCCAGGTCTTGGTACTTTAAATCCCACATGTTAAAACAAGAAGAAATACTTGTTTTTCTGACTCTTTCTCCCTGACTATGAACACATAACTGTTATGAACTCAGCTTTCTGGATTCTGTGACTGCTCTGAGATTGGGGTCACTTGGCCGGCAACGTGGTGCTCCACAGCTGCACCACGAGTTCACCAGGCAGCCCTCTCCAGCAGTGTTTATTATACTTGTGCTTGCAGCACGTCTTGCTGAGTAACGCACGCAGCCTCGCTGCTGCTGGATTCTGTGTAGAATACCCCTTTTAGCGAGTTCATTAAAACCGTCATTATATAATTTTCCTAGAAAAACAAGGGGGTGAAAATATATGTTTTTTTCTGAAACTGGACATCTGAGTGTATGGATGCTCCCCTGCTGCTGGCAGTAAACTGCAGGAAATACGGGACAATCCTTGGAAGGGAACAAGAGGTGACTGAACGTGCAGCCATGCAGCTAACGCACTGAGTAGGCATTCCAGCAGTCTGGATAAAAATTATTTATGTTGTGGCTATGTCTAAAATGGCTTGGGCACTTTCCAAATACAAGAAAAAAAAACAATCCTTGCACCCAAGAACTGGAGTATAAGAAGACAGATAGGCAAGTAGTGAAGGCTGTTTGAGGACAGAGCAAAGAAACCAGGTGATAAAGCTTAAGACAAATAACGAAAAGTTTCTGAAGGTGGCTGGTTTGCTTAATGTTGATACTAGCAGCCGTATTAATACTAGTACTAATACTCCAATCTCCTGTCTCTTTTACAAGTCTCTTCCCTTCTTACCTTCTCTGGAAGCCCTGGCTCCACTACTAAGATCACTTATGCTCTCCCTTTCACCAGGTGAATAATCTTTTCAGTGAAAAGACACAGTCATCTGTCTCTGAGATAGAGAGAGATGATAGTCTGCGCTTTTGGGGGTTTGGGTAACCTGCAACTACACAGAATTTGCCAGTGACTAGACGTTGTACAGCAGGAGTGTACCCCGTGATCTCAATCCTGGTGGCTGGAGACAGTCTGTAGAACTTATTCTAAAGGGTAAACTGGGTAAACTGTTTAGGTTTAAAACCTTAACCTGTACCCTTAAAAAAGAGGGTAAACTGACACTGTTATCGCAGCGTGATGTTATGAGAAATTTGAAATTCTCTGTTTGTTTTGCCTCGTGCCCTAAGGACTACAAAACAATACAGCCTTCAAGTGTTCAGCAGAGTCAAAATATAAAAATTAAAACGTGATTTTTGATAAGGGAGTGGAGAAACAAAAGCATCATGTAATGAATTGGAAAGCCAGGTGAGCTATGTGCCAGCTGAAGTAAGAAATGTCACCAATGCCATTTCTAACCCCTTAAAAAACAACCACAGAGAAGTTTTTGGTCAGGGCTGGACTGCCTGGATAAATCCTAGGATTAAATTCTTGGTTTTCTAACTCTGGACAACGCTCTAAAGGTACTTTAGAAACAATCAGGGGTCGTTTTGCACAGACATAAGTTTGTAACTTGACTTTAAAGCCACATGATTTCAAATGAGATTTGCTGCTGGAGCCACCAAGGAAGGCAGTGCAGTGACACAGCCCTGAGCCTGTGGCCCTGCAGGGACACTCGTGATCACTGCATGTGCAAAGGGTCGTCATGGGGCAAAGGCTGTCAACATGCTGAGTCGAGAGCTGCTTCTGAAGGCTAAGGAATGGTTTACTCTTGCCTCTTGGATTTAGATGTCCAACCTGCAGCCTGGCAGAGGTGTCTCTCTCTCATTCCACCCGGCTTTTACCGCCTCCCTGAGGACAGCTGACCTATTTTGAATAGGTGGAGGTATAGCCAAACCTATTCCTCAAAGCACAGCCTTTTCATCCTTTTCAGACACTTCCTTAGGTGCCAAAAGAGCTTCAGACAGTTTAGGAGCTCTGACCATGAGTGAAGAGTTGCTTACAGGTTTTGAGGGCCACAAATCTGGCTTTAATTTCCAAAATCCTGCCAATTTCAATCTTGTTGTGGCTCTGGGCCTCAGTCTGTAATATGGCTACAGGATAACTCCATGTTGGAGTCACTTCTGCATCAGATTGCTTGCATCTCTCTTTATGGTTTACTGAGAAAGTAAGTAAGCAAAATTCCTATTGGAACAAAACTGCTGACGGATAGAAGAAAGCACAGACCTGCACGCTGAACAGGGTGGGAAGGCAGAAGCGGGACAAAAAGGCAGTTTAGAGGAGATGAAAGGAGCTAATGATGTTGGAAAGAAGGAGCTGTGCTTGGGAAGAAAGCTGAAAGTTGTACTTTGGGGTTTCTGTGCCCCTGTGTGCATAGTTTTCAGGGGAAAACCAGAGGCGGTAAGACAGGAGTCTGTGAATTTGGGGTGTCAGATTTATTTCCTCAACCTTTTCTGAGATAGAGGTAACATGTAGAAAATTGCTGAAGTTAATCTGCATGGCACAGAATAAGGTTCAGGCAAAAGAATGATAAAATAATATAGGAAAATAAAATGATATGGCTTCATAGAGGAGAGTATGTGATGTGGTTCGTTTGTTGGATTTCTCCCCTATAATGCCCGTCTTCACTCACCACAGGGCATGTTTCTCAGTTCATGAAACTCCTGCCTAAATAAGAGAAGCTTACATCAATCAGTCAAAGCTCTGTAGAGCAACATTAAGCAATGTCACTTTAATTTAAATCTGTTTTCAGAGTAAAAATAGATTTCAAAAGATATCAATCACAGTTTAAGAAACAGGTTCTTTGCTGCTGTTCTTGCTCTAAGTTGAAGTGGTCACCTGGTATAAGCGACAGAGGTGTGAGTCTCAATGCTTTAAGATTTCTCCATGCAAAAAAGTTGCATGAGAAAATGAACGTATTCTGAACTCCTCATTCATCATTCTGAAAGTGCTGTCTGCCTCTGAGTGCTGATATATTTTATTGCAAATGTTCTGGGCAAGGCTTTGAAACGTATTTGCAAGCAAACTCCTCCTGGCAGTTTTCAGGTAGAGGCCTTCGCAGAGCTCTCTGCAAATATTTCTCCAGGTGCATAAGTCTATAAATAGAGCAGGACATCTGTCCGCATGAGGCTTCGGTGCTGTGTGCTACGGTGGTGGTCTAAGGTGCTGAGGAGATTGTGGAAGGACTTCGGAGGCCTGATGGTGCAAGAAAGAAAAATTAGTTTCTTCTGACTTTAGATTAAGAATTGGATGGATGTTTCAAATGAGACTGTAAATCTCATCTGGGAATCGCTCATATCCTGAAATGAGGCTAATATTTAAAGACTGAGAAGTGGCCACAGTGAGACCAGAAAATGATTGCTTACATTCAAGGATCACTTCTAAAATAACAAAGATCTTACATTTCTTTGTGAACTCAAAGGAAAAATCAGCCACCACTAAAATGCAAAAGATGAACAGTTATTATTACTGGCCTAAAACTTCACCCGTTTGCAACAGCATATTGGCTCGCTTTATTTGAGAAAACTGACAGTGAAGGAAGATCTCTTTTGTGACTGCTGATGACTCTAATGATAGGAAGACTTGTGTTTAATGTTTCTTATTACACAACCAAAAAAGACTGAGCGATTATGTACTGCACTTTCAAGATACCAAGAAAATTATGTAAAAAAAAAAAAAA
>VYZM01008962.1:316274-329094 GCA_013398915.1 Dromas ardeola
AAAAAAGAAGAAAAAAAACCTTTGCAAACGTAAATAATTTTTACATTACTTGATATGACATAAATTGCTGCTGCTGATGTAAATGATAATTTCAAGAGACATGCCTTTGTTTCTGGAGGTGAAAAGAAAATGAGTATTTTTGCCACAAACAAAGTACGTAGTATATGAGAAACTGTAATATAGATAAATCACTATTTAATCTCTAACAGATTGCATAACATAAGTTTTCAATTGTTTCAATTACTTTTTTTTTGTCTAGTAAAATAACATCAGAATTTCAGAAGATATTTTTTTTTCAGCCTAGCACATTTAGTTATTCTGAGAAATAGTTATACTTACAAGTTATATTGATTGTAGTTGGAAGAATCTTGAAATATTTTTTATCTATTAGAAATGGCTTTGGACATTAGGTTAATACAAGTCAGTTAAAACTCTCTAAGATCTTTAATAATAAAAATATTAAGATGATTCAATGACTGTCTAGCACTTATTTCTATGGCAGTTCTCTCAAAAGTTGCTATTGTACAGTTAAAACAATGTGATCGTATTTCTAATGAAGTTTTATGCCATAATGTGTTCAATGAAAAAAGTTTTCAACAAAAAATTGATGATATTTTTTGCTCATAAAATTGACTGAAGTATATACACATTATAGCAAAGCAGGAAAAATGAAAAAAGTATGCTATTCGGAGTTAAATATTAGTTCTTAATTACCTGTTTTCTTACTCTGATCTTGGGACATGGATATGCCTTAACCTCTTCCACTTAATTTTCTCTAAAAGAGAATTTAGTGACTTTGTAGAAAACTTTAAATATTGCTGAAAGCTGGGGTTTATTGTATGAAGAATACTCTATATTGAAGTTTTCATTCTATTAGTTGTGAATGTTTCAGGATCTTGAATTAGAAAATGGTGTAGTATTCTAACATTGATCTTGGGTGTTTCTTTCTTAATGTGTAGGAGGTATTATATCCATTCTTACCTCAAATGAATAGTGAAAATGATTTCTTCCACATCTGGGACAGATTGCAGTAACCTTCTAAATATTCTTCTGATACGGCTGAAGCTCAAATTAAAAATAATCTCAGTTTTACTTGTTTAAATGCTTTATAAATTGCTTGGAAAGAATTTAGAAGGTACTTGAGTGCACTATACTGGTACTAAGTACCAGTTAATATAACAAATAACTCATACTGATTGAAATACTTTCCGATAAAAACATGTGCATATGAGAAATAGTTCTTTTTTTTTGAGCAAGTGAATAAGGCTTCATCTGCTGTTGGCTTTTTTGTTTTTGTGGTCCTCCCCCTCCCCCCCCCTTGGCTTTATGGGCTGATATAACTGTCACAGCTGCATAGAACCGTCTGAAGAAGCAGCCAGTATTGTCATATACACTCGGTGATTTAACTTTCCTCTCAATAACATGAACTTTATTTAAACACAGGAGCAAATTCAAAGCTAGCCTTGACTCCGCTGACATGGAACTACTTTGGAATTAAAACAATATAAATCAGTTCTGCCAGCCTTTAATTGAAAAGAATATGTCTGACAATAACTGCACAGTACTGTAACAATATTAAGAAATTAAGACGCTTTCATTGCATTTCTTTGGATGTGTCAGTGCATGGACATTGCTACATGAAGAACTGAGGGGTTGATGAATCAAACATTGTCAGGACAGCAGGAGATAAACTCTGTATAAATCTGGTCTTTATCTAGAACAGTGTTTAAAAGAGGAGTCATTGGCTATAATGAAAGAATGTGTTTGTTTAAAAAATGTAGTTTAATTTGGCAAATATTATGATGAAGAGATGAGCTCGATCCTACTTACCTGAATAAGTCTTTTGGAGATTTAATAGCTAAACCAATTTCCCAGTGTATTGTTTTGGATTTAAACCAACCTTCCTTATTTTGGAGATAGTTCCGTTATTTCCCTCAGTTTCAGACCTCACATGAAGCGATTACACAAGCTGTATATATGGAACAGTTGTATTTGCCAAGGCTGTCTATCTGGAGTGACTGAATGTTGCTGCTTTGTGAGTACTGATTTCACAGCTAAGAGAAGGAAAAGACAAAAGAAAGGAAAGCTTTTTGTTATCCGAAGTGGCTGCATGAAATGCAGAGCTGCAGCTGTGATACTGAAGGCTCAGTGTTTACCATGGATATTGGAGGGGTTTTGCTTAATTTACTATATCTAGACCCTAGGTATTGTCATCAGATGGTTTTGGAAAACAATAGAATTTCATAAATCTAGAGGATAGGTTTATAGAGGCTGCTTAGCATAACTGAACATTGATCATATTGAACAAATCCCATTGAAAATGTATGCTTTGGTCTAAGCAAAGGATAAAGTGCGGGGGAAAAAAATCTCCGCACATCACTTCTAAGGACTTGTCTGATCCTCACTTGGGGGCACAGCTTTCATCTATTGTAGGCTAAAGGACTAGAGAAACTGGGAGGAGCAGGACAACATGAGTGTGGCACTAGACGTGTGCCCATTTGCATGTAGCCTGGATGAAGGGCGGTTCTAGCAGAGCCATGCAACGATCGGGTCCCAGGTTAGTGCACGTAGCATGGTGGGTGCAGCAGGAGTGAACCAGCCCTCTTGGTGCTGGCTCCCTGCACTCTTTCCTGTGGTTTCAAGTGGTGTACAGACATGCCCTTCCCATGGCTGATGAATCCATATCATGGTGGTATTGCTGGCTCTGTCCCTCACCATTTAAGCACTGGCCCTCTCTTAAAGATGCTGGGAACCCCAGTGAGGTGGTGGTACTCAACCCTAACACCACGGAGCTGTTTGAAAGCAGAGGGAGCAAGACATTTCTTATAACACATTAATTATGCTGAGAACTATACCTGTGCAGAAACCATTTTGCTGGGAAATCAGTTTGTGATTGCAGGAAGTCCAGAAATAGAGGTTGCTACTCCAGCCGGTAAAATGGTAGATTCCTGCCAAATGGGCTGTGGTTTCCTGCACGGACTTGGAACACACCAGTGACACAAACGTGAAGGTTTTGTGTCCTTTTTGCAGAAAGACTGCTTTCTCTCCCTACCTGGAAGGAAGCAAGCAGGAGTGACAAGTGGGAAATGGTCTTGATATCTGAACAGTCTACGTCAAACTAAAATGATTTTTTAAATAATTTTGCAACTCATAAACCCTGTGTATTATTAAAGGATAAGTAATTCTTACCTCTGTAGTCAGAGTACCACCAATAAGTGATCTAACACACGATATTTCTCTAGCAAAGATTAACTGCATTGTTAAATCTTTCCACCTGCCTTAAAGACAAAAGAACTCTAAATAGTAGAATATTAGAGTATGCTCTTGGTCATGGAAGCCTCCACCAGTAGGATGTCTGTTGAGTCATCTCTCAGTGGCTGAACTGTATAATATATTTTACTATGGTACTTATGGATATTAAAGGCTCTGTTTAGGATAACATTTTTTATCACTCTTTTTGGTGCTTAAAGATTTAAATTTGGTGCTTAAAGTCTAAAGAGACATTTTGAAGGTGCATAGGCAACATAGATGGTTAATTTGACTTGGTTACGCAAACTCATGTATTTTAAGTATTGTTAAAATATTGTTAAATATTTATATGAATATGAAATGATGAAAAAATAAATCAAAATATTCAGTTCACTGAAGTTTTGAAACCTAGGGATATTATTTTTCTAGAATGTTTTCCAGCCTTCGGAACAGGGTAACATATCTGTGTGCTCAGCTGTCCACATGCCATGTGCTGGCTTCCATTCTGATGTGTTCTTCAGTACCCACACAATGTCGTTCATTTTATATTTTTTTTTTTTTAAATTGAGTTGAATTACCTCAACACATTATTATGGCTTTCACTTCACTCGTTTCAAGCTTCAGCCTATAAGTTATTTATAGAAGGGTTTTTCTGTGCATATTTATAAAACAAACCCAATGAAAGGAATTCAGTTCTAGAAGGGACAGGGTCTAAGGATATAGCTGCTAAATCCAATTTGCTTTAAATTGCTGTGGTCCTTGGAGTACTTTGGAGAATCTTAAGGGTCTGTGGTGTAACAGAAATCCCAGTGGGTAAAAGCCCCACTCAGAAAACCTGCTGCAGCATTGCCCTTGATAGAGCAAACTGCGTGATGCGCAAAAAAGTAACTGGGACGATGTTTTTTGGGATTTGCCATTTAAAGAGGTAGTTCGGTGTAAATAATTTAAGAAAGAATTCAAAATTTTCCTAGGCATTTGCCTATCAATAAGGGTAAATAAAGGAGAAGTGTATGCTATGGTGAAGAATAGCAGGGAAGCAAATGTTTGCAGCAAGGCTTGAAATGGCTAAGCCAGTCGATAACACGGCATAATTCATGTACTGTTTTTTTTTAATCAATTCTGGTGAGATTTTTATCATCACCTTACAAACATGTTGTGTTATGGGAACTTTCTCCATCTTACCTGGAACTGCTAGCGCTCTTTTACCCACTCTGGAAGAAGTTAAACAGATATATCTAGTAACTGTGGGCACTTTTAGAAGTCAAATATATCTGCAGTTCCTTGCTAGATTAAGTTTAGGAGGGAAAAATGAAAAGCCATGGGGTATTTAATCCCCTGGAGGTAGTAGGTGTTTACAGATTTTTACAGGTGTTTAACAGATATGCCAGATGAAAGGAATTTTCAAAAATAAACCTTTACGTCAGATTAACGCAGGATATCATTAGGTACAGATATTAAATTTTTCAAACGTTTTCCTGTGCCGTTCTTATTGATGACATTGTCAGAAACTTTGTTAACTTATCAAAATACTTTGTGCCAGGACTCTGGTAGGATCTGTGGTAAACTTTCTGTCCCACTATATCAAACAGTATCTCTTTCTATGTCATACAGATAATGCATGAGATGAATAATGAACTGTGAGAACTTGAAGCTTGCTCTGCTCATTGCTTGAGTGCGTACACAGAGCAACTATACAGCTGACAGGATTAAATTTGTATTAGATAAAATTGAAACAATTTTTCTATTAGAAAACCCTTCATACATATATGGTTTTCTTTTTACAAATTTCTGTTGGTAACCTGTTGCTGAGGAGGGAAATCAGTACCTCCTTATATCTAATATGCAGTTTTGTAGGTTTTTTTTTTTATTTTGTTTTTTTTATATTATACAGAATATTTCAGACAGAAAACCTCTGTGCAACGCCACTCCTCACATTTCATTTTTCCATTGGTAAATTTTTACATTAAAATGGTTTAATAGGATTATGAGGTGACCAGAATGTTACTGTGGAAGTCAAAAAATGGCTTAGAAAGCTCACCTCATGCTTTGAGCTTGTCATTTAAATAGGTAACCATTTATCCAAGAGCCTATAGATGGAGATTTCAGACATTCGAAAAAAAGTTATTTTCGTATAAACACATAGACCATTGACTGATTAAGAAATTATGGCAAAATAAATTGAATCAATTTTATGAATTCTTTAGGTCAATGAACTTGGAGAAGGCTGAAAGAGCAGACTAGTTAGCTGACTGAGGTCAGAACTGAAAACAAAGCATTCAGTCACCTGGATAAGCGTTTTGCTGAGAAGAATTTTTTCACAGAATAGTTGTCGATATTTTGGTTTGCTGGAATACAGTTTGTCAAATGTGTAATGCCACAGTAAACAACATTTTTGAAATTATTTAGGGCCCATTTTTGTTTAATGCCATATGCGGCTTAGCGTTGCACAGACTGCTGTTGTCATAGTCTTCCATGTTTTGCCTATCTGTGTGATGGAGCAGTCTAGAATGGCATTTTTTATAATTTTCTAACAAATTGATTTATAGAATGGACTTAGAAATGGAAAAGGTAATTTCATAAAAGAAACAACACACCACATGCGATTAACTTTCAAAATATGGTGGTTCCTTTTGAAAACCATTCTGTGAAAAAATGAAACTTTTTAGTTTTGAAGCTGTGTCACTTGCTTCTTTCTTGTCTTTGACTTTGAATGCAAGAAATGGAATATGGAAAAAAGTAATGTCTCTTCCCAAATAATTGTCATTCCTCCCCTCTTCCTCCTTGGCCCACCCACTTCTCCCTTTTAATCTTTTTTTTTATACTTTTAGATTTCAGAAGACAGGAATGCAAAGACAGAAATGAATGAAGAAAAAGGGAGAAGCTAGAAGAGAAAACACACAACATCAGATGTTTAGACATTTTAAGTAAGACTGAAACAGATTTTCAAAATGAAGTTTGTTTGATTTCATAATTTTCCCCCTTCAGAAAATTTAGAAGAGAACATTCTGAAAAAGAAAGGCTTTCAGTAAAACGTTGTTCAAAGTTTTAAATAAATTCTAGTGTTCAGTTATACTGCACAGTGCAGATCTTGAACTTACACAATAAATCTAGAAATTCCTATCAGAAGACAGCTAGTGAAGCCTTGGTTCAGCTGAAGTCAATGACAAAATTCCCATTCACTTCAGCAAGGCCAGGATTTCTCCCCTTACTGACACATTTAAAGAAGTGATCAAAGTTTCAGCAATGCGTATTCTCTGATTCCACTGCAGCAGTTGCACTGTCTCCAGGCAGAGGGTCATATTTAGCATATTTTGGGCTCTTTGATGTGAACATAATAGGAGAATGCCAATAAACCCACAAGATTTTGCAAGTCATCCTGCAGAAGTTTTCATCCTAGGCAAAAGGTTTTACATCAGCTCTAATAAAAACAGATATACAGCTTTTTTTATTTAACAAAAAGGAAAGAAAAGCACTCGCTTAGGAAGTCTAGTCACATTTTTCTTTCAAAGTTTTCCTTGAAAGTCAAGGAATAATTGTAAATGCAATTCGTAAAGAAGAAAATATCAGTTGTTATACTGGTGAGAACCAGCATGCAGCCAGGTTGGAGCTGAGTCCTTTTTACCTATTGAAGAAGTGATCACAGGGCTGACAGCTGGAGTTTACTTGACTGTACAATAAAGCAGCCCAATAGTTACCTTTTGTTGTATTCAAAATGCCAAATGTAATCTTAATGCACTTTTTTCTTTTCTTTTTTTTTTTTATTTATTTTTCCCTTTGGGTATTATATCTTTAACTAAGGAAATGAAAAGATAGATAAGTGGAAGAGATCAACATGCACCCCAAATTATTTAAGACAGTCTCTAGAGAAGCCAAATGTTATTCACAAATCTGTATTTTATTCTTGTGTTCTTAGTTAGTCAGTGAAGAGAAAGTCCAGCGGTTACTTGAAGCTGTGTGCAAAGATGATGATTTAAATGCACAGAAAACTGTATGACAGTTGCATCTCTTGATGATACTTTATGTTGCCTATCAAATTCTGTGCATTGCCACTGTCTGAGTACAGGTAGCATCTGCTTAATAACAGGAAAATAGGCCTTAAAATACTGAAACTGATAACAAAAGAAGGAATAAAAATCACAAACCCTCTGAATGAATTAACTAATTAAATAGAGATATTTTCTAGAGTTTTGGAAAATACAGTACATTTGAATGCACCTTGCAGACACTTATAATTCTAGATGGCAAGGGTGTTTACCAGTGTATATTCCCCCTATACACTTTCCAGTCACAGGACTTGCCATAATGGTCATTCACTGGTCGCATTTTGTTAGCAATCTTCCTCCAAAACAGAAGGAACTTGAGGCATCTGTCTTGCTGTTGAAATGAAACAATCTTTAGACAAAGTGTTTTCATGCCCCTATTGTATGCCAAGAAGGGAAGAGACATAGGGGTGGAAACAGACCTCCACTACCTGGAAAATCACCACATCAACTCCCTAGCCTTTTCGAACATGTACTGTGTCACGCAAGACTACCGTGGATCACAGGTATTTCACCATCGTATTTGTGAGAATGCCATCATTTATTTTTAGATGTGCGTTGGGACTTCTTTTACCTAATACCTACAAAGAACTTCCAATGTACTTTGTGCTGACTTGGGACGTTCATCTCTATTTTGCAGGGAAGTCGCATAGGACATAACTAAAATTCACAGATAACACTGTTTCTGTTACCAAATGTAGTAGGTACTCATTTATACTTTTAGACATCAGGAAGCCAAGACTGTACACTGACAGACTTAGACCCCAAAGAACATATAGAATAAAATGAAGAGTTTTGTTGAAATGCAAAATTGCATCTTGGGTCAGCTCTTCTTCTCCATTAGCATCAGCTGACAGGGTGCCCTCTTGCAGGATCTTAGTCATGCAAATACAGAGCTGTTTCATAGGTGTGAGTGGATGCTTGTGGATGTACAAGTATGAATTACGTCCTCCTTTGTCACTCTGTTTTAAAGAGGTAAAGTGGAGTGGGAGTTCATGAGCTCCAGACAGGCAAAGACCCTGCAGAACTAATTCTGCCAGTGACACAGATGCTGGCTGGGAACGGTCTGTTGCAAGGCCCCTAAAACCAAGTATGTGTCCAGTAAGGAAAAACCTTTCCTGAAGGCCCTGCTGAAGCCTTTCAAAAAGGGTCATGTGTTTTATTGCTGAGGAATTTGGATGAGTGGGCTTTGCCCACAGTTGAGACAAGCATGCCTTGCTTATATCAGTCTTCTTCAGAACAAAAGGTTTAAATGCAAACTGTTTACTTTTAATAGAAGTGAAAAACAAGGTCGGTTTGTTTGTTTGTTTCAAAAGCAGACCTGAAAAATAATTCTCACTTATACACCTAGCATCAATAGTTCAGTTTTTGAAATTCAGCGAAGAAAGATGATATGTAAGAAATGGACCTGAATAGTCACTTAAATGTTTGTTATGTGCTGCGGTTAGGTGAGTGTCATGAAAATCTCACAAGAGCTTTGACTGAGCCTTTCATGAGCCGTGGATCATAAATATTTCACATTTCTTGACAGCTCACAGGCTCATCTTTCTATTTGAAATGGGTACATTTTAACTCCCTCACCAATCCCCCCTGTGCCCTTAGCAGATATTTATATAAACAGGATGTAAAAGGCTATATTGAAAATTAGTGTGTCAAGGGGAGTACCCTGGAGTTTCTGGCCTTGCACATAGGCAGGACAGGCCGTGGCATCTGAGGAAGAGCCCTGCAAAGGAGTGGTGACTCAGAGTCCTTTTACATCTCCACAGAGCTGCATTTGCTGAAGTTGGCTCTGAGAGTAGGAGCGAACAGATTACAGAAAATTCTGAGTTCATCTGGTATGCAGTGGTCAATCAAGCTGGCAGAAAGTGCCAGTCTGGCGTAACCTCTTTTACCATCTTGATCAGTCTTTGGTTTAAGGCACAATCTATTTTAAAAACATAGTGTTCCTGTAACTTTCCTCACCAGCTCCCATTTCTATTCAGTCCACTTACAGTGTTCGGAAAAAGCCCCGAAATTGGCATTGTGGCCAAAGTTCGTCTGTTATAACCAGGGAGGAACGTCTTGAACTGAAAATGTTTGGTTTGGGAGATCTGTTTTTGTCCGCTATAACCAATTGTCCATTATAACCATGTCCATCATAAGTGTAGTGTGCACTATATAATTTAACAGCAGTGGTTAGTACAGTGCAAGCCAACTGTTGAGGCTGGGTGGGAAACCTGAGATATTTTGTTAACCAAATATGTCCTAAAATAATCTTAATTTTTTGAGAAACTATCAATCTCTGCATTCTTGGCTAAGTACTGTTGTTGAAATTTTAAAATGGTCTATTCATCCTTAAATGTATGCTTCACCAAGAAAAGAAAAAGATATTTTTTTTTATTCTTTCAAAATATCAGAAGCTTTATGTACTAAGCAGAACCTTGGCATCCCTGAGCTTGAGGAGAAAAGGGTAAAATGGGAGGTGAACAGGCCCAATTAGTTTCTGGGGAAGAAAGTGCAACTTTTAAAAGTTGGATGTATAAAATTTTGTTGTATCTTAGGTATAGAGAACAAATATATATGACTAACCTTTCTCATCACAGTTAAAATAAATTGTCTGGAAATTTAAGGACCCCAGTAAAAATTCCCACACTGTTAATTTATTGAGCCTTGTAGCATAAAGAGCAAGGAATCGAATAGGGATTAATTCACAATACAGTATATTTTACCCTTTTAAATGTCAATGATCTTTGAAAAATGCAAATGAACTTGGCTTGAGCAAAATCTAAATGAACATGTCCTAGTTTTTGCTTCTTGAAAAAGAAATTAAATTGGTTAGAAGTAGGGTTTTCTTGGGAATAAATGAGATTTTTTTTTTTCCTTCTATGAAAAAAAGCATTTTCATTTTAAATATCAACATTCCATTAAATGCAAAGCCAGAGAAATGACATGCCAGACTTGCACACCATTCATAAAATCATCAGGTAATGAAGTCCATCTTGCAGCCAGTAATCCAGTGGTTAGGGAATTCACCCAAGGGGCGCGGGGAACAAGGCTCTGCCCTGCCGGTGGAGAAACCCTGTCTCTACCTTCCAAGAAATATCATGGGGGAAGAATTATTTTATTTTATTTTTTTATTTCCCTGGTAGAGCAATCCCAGTTTGCATGGGATAAACCTTTTGTTTTACTAAGGGTTCTCCCACCTTATTTATAAGGGCTTAAATCATTGTGTCCTTCTTCTTGACTCTAGCCTGGCATCCTGAGAGCCTTAGTCCCTTGGAGTCCACCGATGGTCCTTGTTGGACTTTGTGGACTTTGCATGGCCTGGTGAGTGTCATTTGGAGAGTGTCATGGATGTGTCCCCATCTGAGGGAGCAGGACTGAGATAGGGCAGAGGGAGGGGAACAACTTGCATAAACCTAGCAGCTTTTGAAACATATGCAAGCATCGACATGTACCAAGCAATTGTGGAAAGGAAGAGCAAGCCTCAGGCACAATCCCTCCCTGGGTGGCAGCCTGTGAATTTGGCAGTGAGGAACTGTGAGATAGCTTGTAAGAGAGCTCTGCTGTTCAGGGGCCATTAACCAATCCTTATGTAAACTCTTCCTGAAAATTCACTTCTACCATACTGAGACAAAAAGAATAGTGTCTTCTCTGATCCTCCAGTAAGCTGCACATACGACTTTGCAATTTTTTTTCTTTTTTTTTCTTTTCTGTTTTGCTGCCCTTGTTCCTGGTAAGGTAACATGGATTACAGGCAGTATAGTACTGGAGAGTGACATTTTTATTTTTTTAAGTCTCCACTGTGAATGGAACAAGACTCCTTTTCTTGCTGAAAAAATGCAGTTTCTTGATGAGAGGTGTTATGCAAGTTACTGTAATTACTTGGCCTGAGCACCCCAGGGAGCTCTTCTGAACCACAGTACTGGTTATTGCAGGCAGGATAAAGTCAAACTTGCTCAGCAGTAAAGCTTCAGAACTGTGAATTCTGCCCCCATCCTGACTAAAATATGGAAAAAAACCCCCACTGCAGTAAGTTCCAGCCTGTCTCAGTCTACCCAGATATAAACTAACTCATCTACTGAAAGTTTATGACAAATGAGATGCAGCCAGTTCTACCTTGGCCTTTAGAGCTGAGGAGAACTAAAGGCCTGTCTTTGTCCAGTGATAAATGAGATGCTTATTCCAAGATTTTTCTCTGCCAGTGAATTATAGTTGGAAATGCTGGGAAAGGAAAAATTGTGGTTGGAAAAAGGAGTGTATTATGTGTGAGTGACACAATGTTTGTGCATGTATGTGGGTGTTCTGAGCAGATCCTTACGATGCATAAAAGAATAAGGATGAAGAATGCTTAAGTGTTGCCAAGTTGTCAAGTGTTTATCTTTTGAGATATATGGTAGTATCGACAGGCCTCCTTACTGGATGGCTCCTACAGTAAGCAGAGAAGAGGAAAAAAATGGATAGAATCCTGACAGAATAGTATGAATTTTCTTAGAATTAGAAAATAGTATGAATAAATCAATAATTTACTTATGTATATAATTTCATACTCCATGAAAGGAGAAGTTGCTCTAGTTTGTGACATGAGAGAGAATCTTGCAATAGCAAAATTGGTGTGAGTGAAACAAGTTTTGTATTAAATCTCTAGCTAGGGTTAACCTGTTCAGGCAGGTCAATTCCCTTTCTAAAGCCATCAGCAGGTTTTTAAGTTGTTGTGGTGGTTGTTTGTCAGAGTTTGTGCTTTGGCAGCCCTAAGGTTTGTCTTGCCATCTATCTTCTGTCCTTCAGTCTTGCCAGGTACAGCCATATCCAGCCTCTGGCAGGAGCAGTCAGCCTTCTCTACAGGGTTACCTTCCTGCTTCACAAATTCCAGGTGATCTCTTCTTTCTCTTTGTTGAGAGAGGTATTTTTTTGCACCTCTCAAGAGCTGCACAGCCTGATGTCTAAATCTGAGGTGAAACAACTGAATTTCCCACTCCAGAATCCAAACCCACTTGGCACTTCAGTCTTGTGCGCTTCCTGGGTATCTCTGCAGACATCCCACCCACAGAGAGTGTTTCCCTTACTAAGCAAAGCACTTGCAGTCCCAATAATTTGATTAAAACTGGAATGTCTCCATATGGTCTACCAGGCAGGGAGGAGAGTTCAATACTCCTTGTCACTTCCTGCATGTCCTCACGAGACACATCTTGGGCTCTCCTAAACAACCCTCAATTTGTCAAAGAATCACTATCCTGAATTGGGAAACTTTGGTGTGGCCAGCCTATCCATCCATACAGGCAGCCTTCTGAGCATTCAAGGGTGGCAACTGGGACACAATTTAAACTTGGGACACAATTTAAACTTTGGATGATGAATATCTAGTGTATCCTTTATAAAGTGAGTACCAATGATGCCTTCTTCCCTCAGTATGCTTGGCAGCAGTCAGCTTTTGCAGGAGGTGTGTATGTGCACACAGGCACAGATTCCAGTGTGAAAGCTTCTGCTTGCTGTATTATTTCATGACACTGTGCAGATGGTCTTCTAGATTACAAAGGATATGCCTCTGGCAA
>VYZM01008963.1:11236-58076 GCA_013398915.1 Dromas ardeola
CAAGAGAAGATGATCCAAGACGACATGTATATTTCGCACAGTCATGCTCTGGGATCCCAGTGTATTTTCCACTGCTAGGCTTTAGTTAAAACCCAGTCAGTAGCTTCACAACTTAGAAGATGGAGAAAAGGTGGAACAATGATAGAGTAAGTGAATACATTCTAGTTTCTTGGGAAATAACAGACACAGAAGCAGGAAAATTTAAAACACAAGATATCCCAAAGCATTTGGCAACCCATAAGCAAAAAGTAAAAACTCTTATATGACAAGTGTTTTATGCACCCAGTCACTGTGACTAAACAGCAACACTGTTCGCAAAATCAACACATTGATTGCATTCAAAAGACAAGATGACCAATTAAAAATGTTCACACCACAGAGGCAAAGGACCCTTCTATTTCATCTGTAAAGAGTTACCTTTGTCCTCAAAGCACTGCTGTCAAATTAGGAAAAAAAACCCCAAAGCTTACTGATGTGTGCTAAGGTGAAGAATTGACTTTTATTCAATTTAGCCTTCAGAAGTAAGTAAAACATATAGACAACTCTGAAGCATTTTTTTAATCAAAATCAAAGCAAACAATTTTGTCTTAACACTTCTGTGAAACTGTAACTTACTATATATTTTAATCTATTCTGTCAAGACTTCATTACTTGCCTATAAAGTACAGCTGGAAGCGTAGATGTCTTTTGCGTTCCTCCTTCCTTTTTACTTGGTTTCCTTTCCTTAGGAGCACGTAGAATTGCTGGTATGTTCAATTTCTATTGGATTTGAACAAATGAAGTATACATGAGTCTTAAGAGTTTTAGAGAACACCACTCCAATCTCAATGCATGAAGAACAAGAATCAAATTATGAGTGGGAAATTGCTTAGCTAGCTATTTTGCAAACAAGAGCAACTACAGATGCTTATATTACAAAGTCATACTGGGATAAAGTAGTATTATACTATTTTATTTCAGTTCAATAAATAAAACCCAGATTGAAATACTATCTTCCAAAATTTTTCTTCAAGCTTCAGAGGGATGGACAAGGGTGCATTTTTCTAAGCAGCTGAAACAACCAAAGGCAAATTCAGAAAATTGACAGAATACCGAGGCAGTTTATTTTCCCCAACATCCCTGCTACAATGGTGCTCAATAGGTTAATTAGAAAAATTATCTTATTGGACCAAGCCCTCCACAAAGCAGACGAGATTCTCTTCGGGTTTCTACTAATCTGCAGTGTGCTAGCTTCTCAGACAGCAACCATCTATCAAAGTCATTTCTCAGCAGCCCCATGGGTCTGCATCTGTTCAACCAACTGGAAAAAAAATGTCATGCAAGCTGTGCAAATGAATTCTACTTAACTTTTCTTCTTCTTTCTTTTCCATTTAGCAACATTTGCACCAGGAAATATATTTGTGAATACTTACTCAAAGCCATCATAAAAAGGAGGGGGGAAAAAAAATAATCTTGATTCAAGAAGTACACTATGCGAGAATCCTTCTTCACAAGCAGAAAAGATAGGCGGACAAACAGAACCAGAAAAAGCTAGCATATCTTAAGAACCACAACTTCATAAAGAAACGGTAAGCTCCATTTTCTGAACAGCAGCACAAACTCAGCTTTACAAAAAGGCACCACAAAATTGTGACCTAATTGTATGCCTGCATTTTCACAATGAACAGTTTCTTCAACCTTCCTTAAAATCCTAATTGGAAATCTTTTCAATCTCTCTCTGACATTTAAAATGTACATTGCCATATAATACCTTTGACATAAAACATGTATCAAAACATGGCAAGAATCTATACTTCTCTCTTTTCTCCATGTGTATCAATGAGAACAAAGATAATTGCTGGCAACAGAAAGCAATCCAAATCTTCTCTTCTCCTACATATTTATATTCATTTGACCAAAATATTCTGCTCTATCCAGTTAAAAACCACCACATATATATTGCAGTTTTAAAGATTTGTATCTTATAAAAGCCATAAAGAGTTACCATATAATTTGAAGCCTACAGTAACTAAAGACAATGTGGAGACAAAAATGGTAGGACTAACTCATGCTTCACGTTAAGGTTCATCACAAATGACAGGTCAATCAGTTATACCAAATGAAAGAATTCTGCAAACAAGATCGCTATTACAACAACAAAATTAAGCTACAGGTTTCCAATAGGTGGTTTGCAGAAGTCTAGGTATTTCAATCAGGAAACATTATCCCCAGAGTAAATCCTGGGTCTGATCAAACCAATTTATTCAGCCATAGAAGTGACAGACAGAAACAAAATTCTGGGAACATCAGGTCTGCCTACGGAGTATAAAAAGGGGAGAAAAAACCCAACCAACCTGTCCAATGATTCTACCCAGCAGAGCCCAAATGCCTTGCCCTTCATTTCGCAGTTTTCCATTCAGATTTTGTAGCTCTTCCAAGGACTCACACAGCTGAAAGTTAAAGAAAAAAAAAACCAATAGGAATGAAAATCCATTAAGAGTTATTTAATAAAATTCATTCGACCTCTTACCTATCTAGGGTGCACTACTTTATTGTGGGAATAAAAACAATGGAACTCATGTCAATATAGCTGAGACCAGTGCAATCATTCAGCAATTTAATGGAACTAAGATGAAAATGTGGGCAGCCACCTGTTTTGTAAAGAAGATCTGAAGCACTTTGGTATGAAAAGAAGGTTTCATAAAGTCAACTAAAAAGCAAAACTAAAATATAGCAACATCTTGTATGTGTTGTCCATATTACTTTAGCAATGACATTGTAACAAGTAACCATATAAATGAATTAAAGCTCTATATTGCATTACCAAAGAACATTCACTCACTTTCATAGAAAAAGATATTATTTGTTAAAGGATGCAAGCAGAAAAAAAGGGTTTTTTTTCTTCTGGAAGTAACCGTTCATTACCACACAGCATATACAACCTATTAATTTGGTTAAAACCCCCACGCACAATCTCCTTCCTCTATATCATCTTTGGGCAGTTCACAAGGACCTGCTGCTTCATTTCCGTATGTTTCCATTTAAAACACACACCTAAGTATTTAAGAATTATTATCAACACTATTGTTTGTCATCACTAACCATCACTTGAGAGGCTGCTGAATTCAGCAAGAATTACAGCATGTCATCTACCACAAAAGATACTGTGTTTCTACGTTTGATTTCAAAATACTTAAAGATTAAAATAAAGAAGTAATTATTTAGTAAAAATGCAACTAAAACATAAAAGGCTTTTTTAACCATGATGATAAGTTAATAAAAAAATACAGTAGCAACATTTTGGGGGAGCAATGCCATCATTTATGAGCCCCAAATTTCCTATGCTCAAACGAAACACTCAGAGGACACTATGGACGTGTAGATACTCATTATTTCAGCCTGAAAAATTAGTCAAGTCATTAAATCTAGGATGAACACAACTGGAGTTGGAGTTGACATACATACATACATAAATAAATAAATAACACTCCGACAATCCTAGATTCTCTATTATCAAGTAGGGTTCTAAGCAGAGAACCAAGCAGCAGGTGCATAAAGAACCTAGAACTACACACAAGCAAAACAAAAAAAAAGGGAGAGAAAAAGAGGAGTTAAACTGTTGTCTCAAAGTCTCAAATGAAATGCATACAAAGAATGAAAAACAGAAGGGCCTTAAGATACAGTTCACTCGTGAGAGGGACCTGCCTGTCCATGTGCAATTTGTTACTGAGGTCTCAGTGGGGTTAGTTAAAGAACTCATGCACAGCCAATATATGACATTTTAGAAGTTGATTCTGCTTGCATGGGGAAAAAAAGACCACAGAATTTTTTTTTTTTAAAATATGGTTTTAAATATTACTTTTAAAGAAAGAATGGTTTGTATCTTTCTTTCTAAGTCACTTTGTTTGGAAAACAAAATGCTACCAAACTAAACCACAGCAATACTAAAACAGTACAACAGTTCATTATCCCTTTTTCTTCACCTTATTATACTCCACATGAAGCTTTTCTTGCTCATTTTCTAATTTATCCTTGATATTCTTCTGTTCGGCCATATTCTCCTGGATTTGAATCATGCGCATATTTCTCTCTATTTAAAAGAAAATTGCATTATTTCCTATCCTTGGCTATATTTTCAAGTTTTATGCACTGAAAAATGTGAAGCAATGAAAAGCATAAAACCGTAACACAAAAACACCAAACTACAGCCTATAGGTTTATTATACAGATTGAGTAGAATGAACAGTCATAACATTTACTTTCTGCTGCATAACTAGTATAGTTATTTAAATGGTAAGCTTTGATCAGTCATCTTGCAAACAGTCCCAAGACAAAATCATGCCATTCCACACAGAAAGGGAGGAAAACAAAAGAAAAAAAAAATGACACCAAAGGTACCTAAGCTTCTGCTCCCTTCCTAGCAACGACACTGCCTTCTGTTCCTCCTGTTTATATTACAAAGATCACCTTCTTTTCTGAAATATTTTTTTTTTAAAATCTCTAACTTACTTTGTAAATACAGATACCAAGCAATAACATATCTGATCTAAAATGAAGTCATAATTCATCTTTATCTATTAATAACAAAGAAATATAAGTAAAATAAAAAAGCCAATCACAGAATCATAGAGTGGTTAGAGTTGGAAGGGGCCTTAAAGATGATCTAGTTCCAACCCCCCTGCCATGGGCAGGGACACCTCCCATTAGACCAGGTTGTTTAAAGCCCCATCCAGCCTGGCCTTGAACACCTCCAGGGATGGGGCATCAACAGCTTCTCTGGGCAATGTGAATCAGCACAGTACACATACAGCAAAGTGATAATTTTTTATTGAGAAAAATAGGCAAATTTCATTCTTACCAAGGTAATAATTCACAAAATCAGCAGTGAGAGCTGGTTGTTTATGTTTTCTTCTTCCATCAACACTGGAACTAGTATCTGAAGTATCCACTGGAAAAATGTCAGTACTAATTCCCATTAACTCGGCTTTGCGCATAAGCTTACGTATGGCTGAAGCACTGCTAGTAAGTGGTCGTGGTAGCTTTTCCCTGGGAACCCAAGCCTGAGGCCTGGTGGTGCGGGCCAGCTCCGCCTTGGCACGATACTGCTGTAGCCTGGCATTGATTCGAGCCTGCAATAAAGAATTCTATAAATTAAAAACATACAGGAACAATTCAAAATTGGTTTTGAGTTGTATCCTTTTGAAACACATCCACAATGTATTTGCATTTTAAAAGCTGCATGATCTAATCAACGCCATTTTCACTCTGGAACTCTACAACTCAAAAACCAGCCACTGATTCAGACATTTGATTTTACTTCAAAACGCATACACAAATAACATTATCCTTTCACTAGGTTTTGGAGGTATTCACAGGTTTCCTGATGCGATTACCACACCACAGATGATTGCTGGCTTTCAGACAATCCCTTCTAATAACGATAATCTGACGGGACTGTGAAAATTCACTACTGAGAAAAGCCTTGGCTGACCTATCAAAAATACATTTAGACACACTTTAAACTGGTATCTACAGGAGCAATAAAGTTGATGAACAGCATTTTTGCCATATTCGACATCCTTTTGTAGGAACTCCACTCTCAATGTCATATCTCCTTATAAATGTTAAACTAGCTGATTATAATGTGCCAAAAACACAACCAAAACAGAAGTAAAGTAGGCAAAAGAGGCTCACAATATATATTGTCAATCACATCTGTGTATCTGTGACCATCTGGGAGATCAACCCCAGAAGATCAAGTTGTTACTGACAGGTGGAAAACACTGTCTTGCGGGAACTCTATGCAGTGGCAATTCTAGCAGAAAATGACATCAACATACAAACCTTCAGAGGCAACACTCCAGCTGACTATCAGTTAGAAGTTGTTTACTTGCCTGCAGAAAGAAGAAACTAAACTAATCCAACTGCCCCACCATATGGTATGAGATACTCCTGAGACAAAAGCAAAAAAAGTGTGCACGTGTATGCATGCTATTGTTAAGGAACATCTCTGATTACAAACAGCATCGCTGAAGGTACTATTACAGACAGTTTAACACATGTTAGTTTACTACGTCTTCAACATTAATGACCAAGAAACATGGCAAATGTGGCTTGCAGGCCAGCTCTGACCCCAACGGCTTTTTTCTTGGGCCCACAGCACCAAGCAACAGATCCACCACCTACAGCCACCAGCTAACTTTATCCTCCACTGGAAGGATCAAGAACGGTTTATAACTTCCTCAGCTAAGATGCTTCTTCACTAATTACATGCTCAGTTCTGAAACCTTTGGGGTCATTTAAGGTGTCATACAACAGTACACCCAGAGTTCTATTCCAGATATAGATGACAGATTAAAATGACTTATGCCTAAATGGAATCCTAACTCAAGCATATGCTTTACTCAAGGAACGTACATTTCCTTTATTGATATAAAGAAAAAAAAGTATTTCAATGTAGAACATTTTCTAACAATCTGTAAGTGTCCTAGACAGCTTCATATATTATATTCTTTAGAGGGATTTACTTTCTTGGGCCACAGGACTTGCCAGACCATTGTCTCAGTTATTCCTGCCTGGGCTACAAAGCACCAAATATCCATTTTTTTTTTCTCCTTCAAAAGTGTGCCTCAAAAATCCACTTTCACAATACCAGATAAATTATTTGTACAACTGCATACTTACTTATGTTAGCTCAATGGTTGTAAACATTACTTAAGCCTACAAACTCCCATCCAAGTGAGCTTTTCTATGTACATACATATATATACACTATAGATATATATTTACTTAATATTTTTCCCAGACTAAACTGTCTCAAGCTTCTTATTTCTCAGACAAAATCCTAATTTAACAAAGATGGTTGAATTTACTGGTGGCATTTTAACTTCCTCATGTAGACAACATATGATAAGGTAAGGGGTGAATTTATATGTACTTTGTGTCAACTGCCCAGTCAGACATTTCTAGTATGTATTAAGTACCCCTTACAGCTCTGCATTTCTAAAAAGTTACAGAAACCATTCAAACAATTACTTCATAAAATCCCAATACATACAACTGGACATGGAAATGTATTTTTAAAGCATCCAATCTGCTTCCATCCATGTAAACTCAGACACACATACAATACTAATGCAAACTCATACAGCGCTAGACCCATCAATAGTGGAATCTAATGGTTTTACAAAATGTATGGAAGTTATCAAATTTGTATCAAGGTGCCTATGACACCATGTCAAGTAACTCCACCTGCAGTTTTCAGCATAAATTATTTCAGTTTCCAAACATTTAATCCAAATAATTTAGATTTTAAAATCTGCAGGGTCTTGGTTTGGGGGAAAGAAGAGGAAGAGAGGGAAATGCTGGGAACTTATCTGCATTACCAGCACCCCATCACAAATGCCTGAAAACAGAGCTAATAAGCCCTGTTGGACCCAAGCTGATTTTGCACAACCAGCACTTACCACTGTGTTGGGCAGTGTTCATGTTATTGCGATTTCTCCACTACACAGGTCCATTTCACATAATTGAGAGCTGAGTGTATTCAGCCAGCATTATGTAACCAGTTTTAAATCAAGCTACACAAAGCTCAATACCCCACAGAAATGTTTTATTCAAAATTCCTCTACAATAGAGTTTGCTCATATTCATTTGCAACTGCACAGGTCATTTTAAATTAGTATCTTCTCCTCCTATTCAAATATCTTTGAAGAACTAGAAAGGTACAATTTTTTTTAAACAAAAAGTTTGATGATATGAAGATTTATTTTCTGATCATTACACTACAGTTCTTCCTTCAGAAAAAAAGCAATTATTTCTCCCCCATAACTGCCTTCCATTATTTACAGCATCTGCTACTTTCTACAACAAATTAGGCAGAATTCATTCAGATAACAAGCTGCTTTACTGCACAGGTATGATTTTCCCACAGAATGAGTTCAGCCTAAGCACTGAAAGCAAAGTATGCCATAAATTCCTCAGAATCAGAAAAAATAACAAAGTACACACATTAAAACATATGAAAGTACACAGATTCCCTCATAAGGATTGAAACCTTTATGTCAACAGGACATTTATCAGTTGAGCTCATGCAGTAACTAACAGTTTTACATGGATCTGCCACTAGAAAGGGACATAGATGTTGCCTAAGATTTTCAGAGCTCCCACTCAGCAGCACAGACTCAGTTTCTCCACCTACACAGTATTTTTTCTAGGAACTCTTTACTATGAAAAAAAAACCCAGCACGCAGAATTCTACTTAGGCCTACAAAAAGTGAAAAAGGATCTAACAAGAAAAAACTTTGGGCAAACCAAACTATTCTGCCAAGTTCAAGATACTACTAAGGGGAAAAAAAAGTGGATTTTTACTGAACTTGGATGTAGAAATATGCCTAATTTCTTGTCTGGCTGTCTTTTTTTGTTAATAATCTTACAGAAAATGTTAACCAAAATCTATAAATTACAGTGAAAATGCAATTGCGAACTTTTTGACACAAAACCAAAATAAGATTTTTCAATTCAGACAAATACAGGTATCACGATTTGATAATTAGTTTATTGAGAATTGTTCTTAGAGACCAAAACCTACAAATAACTCACTGCTTTGTTAAATGACCACACACTATCAATATCTTTCACATTTTGTTTCCTACTATAATTTCGCATCCTCTTTGTTTCTTTCTTGCTTAAGATGGATGATTAATACACACACATTTGTCTCATGCATACAATACCTGAGCTTCTGGAGAGAGCTGTTTTTCTCTTTCCTGCAAGGACATTTTACAGTAAGATTGTAATGCCAAGTAGTTCTTCCGCTTCCACTTTCTGTCTAACCTGTCCGCATGCTGTTTACAATAAGCAAAAAAAGGGTCAGCTATATCCTGTTTCAGAGAAAACAAAGGGGAAGGAATGAAAACAAAGTAAGACACACGAGGCCAAAAGGCTCTGAACAGCACAAACATCTGGCAAGCAGTTCACATGTCCAAACAGACATAGTTTTAAGAACAACTAGTATGTATGTTTCTAAATCAATTCTGTCACGTTGATGTAATTTACCATATAAAGTTTCTTTCCATTGTTTTCACTGTGTGACCCTAAACATTTTAAATGCATTAACTATTTAACTCTCTACTGTTCAACCGCTCTCCTATTTTCTCATTCCCAGAAAAAAACAGCAGAAGAAATTCCTAAATACAAATCCATTTAACATATAACATGTATTGCTAACTTCCTGTTGCTTCACTGTGTCTTTTGCATTATATCCTACAAGGGATTATCAATTCTGAATAATACAAAAAGCAATACATTTCTTTTTCTCAAATGATTTTCTAAATGTTTTCAGTGGCTATACCCCCACGTGATTTATTATCTCTCAGATGATATTTTTTTCCCCCCATTTTTCATTGTTTGCTCCATCAGATCTGTACATTATCACGGCTGTAAGTTTATAGCAACTTTTAGCACTTGCAAACCTTGCATACTACATACTACAAAAATCTGAGGCATGAGGAGATACAGTTTGAGAAGTATATTTCATTGCCATTATATTTTCAAAGGTGTAGAAACATAATCATAAGTCCACAGACTAAGAAGAAAAACTTAAAACAGTCTTCCTCCATAAAGTAATAAAAATATTAATAAAAGATTTGCCTATCAAATTTTCCTTTACTTCACCCGTAAAACACAGACCAATAACATCTACACAGGCTTTTCTTACAAATGTATTTTATTTGGATTTAGATTTTGAGTTTGTGACACCTTACTTCCAAAACTTAGCAGAACCCTGAAATTAGATTGTTTGAGGCCTTCATTAAATATATTTTTGTTAGAGAAAACATGCAACAAAATTTTAAGGTGGAAAGGCAAGTAAATGCATGTGCCTCAAAGAAATTCTCCCAGTGTTTGAAGAATAAACATTACACATAATTTAATCGGGACAACAATGAGTGGTCCACTGTTTTCAGAAACAAAAGTGTCCATCTGAATAGCGCAAGCAATGCTTGTTTGTGTGTTACCTGTGGTACTTCCTAAGGCAATAAGAAGTTAAATCGTGCAGCTATGAACATGACAGGCTTAATCCAAATTATACATATTAGGGCAACCTAAAAGTACTTATACCATAAAAATGAATTCAGAAGTAGAAGCTTCAAACCTAAATTGCTTTAATCATATTACAGGGAGAAAACTGGAAAGAACAAATATTAAAAAGTTATCAGTAGGTGATAAATGTTTGCTTTTCATTCTGATTCCTAAGATTAACGTTGCCACAAGGAAAGTCATATACCTGTACTGCAATTTGAAGAAAATATTGGAAAACATGCATGAAAAAGGGCATTAGAAAAGTAATTGGGTTTCTCAAGACAGTCCTATTTGGTATGAGAGATTACTATACTACATAAACAGCTAGGTAAATATGACAACCTAGGTGAAGTTCAAGAATTAGAGTTAGAATTCATGTCTGTATTGAGCCAACTATTGGTCTATTCAGCCAACCTCTGTGTTAACCTTCTCCATCCCTTTTTCCAGGCCATTTCAAAAGGTGCTCAGAGTTGGACAATTTGGTGAACACAGAGCAGTCCCCGGACAGTCCCTTTACTCAGCCTATGACTTGCTACCGATTTACAAAAACTTTTTTCAGAGTAAGTAAGCAAAAAAAGGCACAATTTCAGGTCATCTTCACAAGCTTTCGATACAACTCTTATTCTATCCTTTCCATAGCTACCTCTTCTGCTGCTGCTTCTGAGAGGAGGCCTTCCTTCTGAGCGCAGGTCACGTGGAAATAAGCTCTGCACATCCCAGCATCACAACTAATGCATACGCCAGTTCTGGCAAAACGAGGATCTTCACAAAAACTGCATTCCTTTATAAAGCAGAGTGGAAAAATGCCATAGTAAATATTTCAGGTGTGTTTTGCCTAATAGTTGGTAATTTACTTCTCACATATAAAAACCAAACAGGTAGGTTTACTCCTGTGTGGTACAGAAACCAAGTATGCTGCTGACTGTTGACGTTACTTAAAACTTCATCCCTTGCCAACCCCCGCTATTGATTTCATTTTCAACTAGCAATGGAAGAGTACTTTAACAAGCTAAACAGCACGTTAGATGAATTTTTATATGAACTTCCATGTCTTGTATTCCCCTTCAGAGCAACAACTAAATACCTCCCATGCAATTCATGCGTAATTAATTATATAAGTATGGTATCATAAAAAAGAATCACAACAGCTCAGCAAATGTTCAATTGTTCAACAAGTTCAGAGGACAAACAAACCCAAGGGAAAAAAAAAAAAAAGAGACCAGTGCTCTGGATGACTGAAAACCATAGATAATACATAGATGTCCTTTGACAAGCAACAATAAAGGAGAAAATGTGTGACAACGCAGAAAGAAATACTCAAGAATTGTAAACATCAGCAAAGAAGGTTGTGATTCACTTAAACACTGCACCAGGGCTTCAACTACATGCATTCTAGACACACCTGTCTGCAACACAGCAAAACTGACATCCCCTAATGTGAACCAGAAAAAACAACACACTTGTTTTTCAGCCAGATCAATTCCTCGGTCTGTTTTACCACAAATTCATACCCAAACAGCTATGCCAGCTAACTAGAACGATGAGCACATAAGCAAAACAAGCAAACGATCTAAAAAAATGATATAAAATTATACAGGAATGCATTCCTTAATCTCTCACACCCTGAGTACAGAGCAAAGTTGTGTATCACCTACAGAAAATATCTCCATGCAGAAAATGAAACAACAGAAAGGAATGGCAAAGAAAACATGGTGACTGAAGAATCTCAAAACACCGCATACACTACACTAGAAGGGCACCCTTTAGCTGTGCAACAGCAACATGTAACAGGTTAAGAACTGAAGTGAAAAGAGACTGTTAAGCTGGTTTTGCAGGGGGAAAGTTAGCTAAGTAAGCTGTAACTGCCATACCTGATACAGCAAACAGCATTTGTTTACCGGTCTGTGAGAGGAATGAGTCCTCATCTGTGCAGTTCAGTCTCACCTTACTCACAGGAGTAAAAAATGCCCAAATTCCTAGGCCTGCTCCTATACATCACTCACGTTAATAAAAAAAATCAAAAATGCATGATTCATTGCAACAACAGTTTGTAGGGTTTTGGGCGCTTGCTCCGACTTTTTTTTGTACAAGCATTTGTAAACAATGCTAAATGCCTCAGCAGGCCCACGCTGAACATGCTCCTCATACAGGTATGAAGCATTAGAGCAGCAGGAGCACAACCACCTTCCCTCACATGAGCCTGATAGATATCACTTCTCTATATTGTCCTCATTAGCTATAGAAACAGTAGTTAGCAAATCACTGAGTGCTGTCCTCTGCCCATTGCAATGGTTTTCTATGCAGTTTCTGCAGGATCGCTTTTGATCTGGATTAAAAACATTCACACATGAAACCATTTTAATTTTAGAGCCACTCGTCTGTTCAAGTTGAGGACCCCATGTTGTTGTGGATTTTTTTAAATACTGCTTTGCAACAACCTTTTTGTATGCATTCTAGCTTATAATTATATAGACCCTAAAGTTATTCTTACTGAATGTGCATCTGTTGCTTTCTTAATCAACCCAACCTTCCATTTCTCCATTTCTCATCCCATAAATCCTCTTCATTTTCCATCCACATTCTGGCAATCTGCCACTAACTGACTTTAAAAGAAAGTAATTAGCATCTGTGTAAAAAATAAGGGAAATTAGGAGGAAAACAGCAACAGAAATTATGGAGAACAGTGGTAAGGAAAATAGAAAGAGGGAGGGAAGAGCAATGTTTTAACAACCATGAACAAACTTCATCTCATTCTTAGTCCCAAATCTCACTGCAATTGCTATAAACAAGAAAAATGAAGTTGGGAAGATGTATGTTATTCTATTATATGTAAAAACATAAAATAAAGCTACTCGTTGGCAGTACATCTCTTCTAAACTTACCTTGGCACCGTACTTTGAATAATTCATTTCTGTAAGCGTTACTGGCCGCAGTTTGTCAATATCTCCAAATGCCACTCCTGGAACATAGAGGGCACAAACAATATGGACCCACCTAAAACAGCAGATAAAATTAGGTTACCGTTATCAACATTTTGATCCTGTATTATACTCACCATTTGCAGATTTCAAAGTGCCTTGTAAACGTTACAGACGCTAGAAGAAATGTGTTTGAAGCAAAGTACATCAGAAGCAGGGAGAGAATGCATATTTGGGATTCAGCAGCTCACAGACTGAACCATAGAGTAAGGCTTTTCAAAGCCACCGGGCTCTGCCTGCCTGGATCAAGACCTGGGCTACCAGCACCTTTCTGTTCCGATGGCTATCACATGGAGCTCCACACCGCTTTGCATGCAACTTGAAATGTATATAAGGATGTTGGTATTATTTATAAAGCTAAGGCAGACAAATACTTTCATGATGGGGCAAGGGGTGGGAAGTGGAGGAACAGAATTATACAGGTAGTCACAGCAACACTGAGCTCTAGGCATAGAGCTATGAAGGACCTACAACCCAGCATCAGTCAGACTTTGCATCGTTACCATTACACCTGTTAGTATCACCAGGACTAACTAGTTTTAAGCAACATGGGTAGGAGCTGCATTCAGTTATAAACACACATGGGTTGTATTACAGAAATTCCTATCTGAAACTCAGATGAACAGATTGTTATGTTACTTAGATGTACTCTTCTTCACTGGCCATAAAAAAACTGGAGGGCAACAAGTCTAAATCTTCAGCCCTGAGAAACATAAAAGAGACAGCAGGAATCTGGGCCTCAGTATCTGGTCATCAAATATAACACAATGGTGAAGGCTTCAGCCTCAAGTCTGCCTTTGACAAATATGTTCTTAATCTCCTGAAACTCTCAGTTACCAAAAAGACAGCCTTGCAGCAGAAGACACATTTTCTTCTTACCTAATGAACACTTTCTAAAAGATCCAACTCTTATTGTCACAAACCATCAGTTAGTGACAAACTCAAAATCTGTTCTACACAGCATGCACGACTCAAATCAACTGAGACAAACGACTCCAAAAAACGAAGTGTTCCTCCCCAAAAATAACCTTTCTGTTCTATCAAAATTCCAGAATCTATTTGCTACCCCTCGATGAGTCACTAGGTGGGAGCAAACTGTCACAGACAGAAGGCGATACTTTGTTATCTTAAAATATTCAAGAAAACAGCCTTAACAGTTGCAGAGGTGTGTAACTACCCCTTTGAACCTATCAGTTCCCAGACGACATGGGATAGAACTAGAGACTTCAGACGTAACTGAGATAGAATATCCTGTGTTTGAGCCCTAGCAAGTATGTTAATTCAGCACTTTATGATCTTCCCAGTCATTAACGTTTAACAGTAAATATATCACCAGTGAAAACTAGAACTTCTGTTCTAATAGAATCATAGAATCTACTCCCCGTATTCAAGAAGACCCATGATGATGACAGAAACACTTTTTCCCTTAGCTCTGTCATTATCCACATACTGCAATTTTCCATTCTCCTTAAATAACAGGGGTTCAGCACAGACCTGTTACCACCTACTTAAATCCGCATCCGTGCTGCTGTGGTCTTTTTTTCCAATCTTCTACTACTGTTTAGCCTACCTCTTCTCCCTCCACTTTGTGTTGTGTGGCCATTAAAAAAAAATAATCAATTGGGACCAAAGCAATAACAGCCTGGCTTTAGCCGCATTTGACCAGCATGTTTATTAACCTGTTATTAACTGACTGTCTACAGATGAGAAAAATACCGAAGCTGATGGTTACACTAATCAGGAGTTAAACGTAAACCTTATTTCCTGTGTTTCCCAAATCAGCACATTTCTCATCAGTGTTCCTTAGACCTACAATGCTGGAATTCACCACATTCAGAATTATTTAGTTTCATGTTAATTATGACTTATATGTCCAAACAGAAATGCCAAAAAAGGCAAGATACGAAAATTTCAGTAGCAAGCTCAAGAATACATTTAGTCTTTACAAAAGAAAACAATGACCTTGCAACGTACAAAATTCGTAGACAGACTGTTTATTAAACATTTTCCCTAAAAACAGTCCATGATAATAACTGGATAACAGAAAAAAAAAAAAAACACACTAAGAAACTACTTACAAGCCATTAACCCACTGCACTCTATAAGAAATTTCTCAGTAAATCTAACATAAGCCAGAACAGGGACTGATCCATAGTGTCATATCTGACAAGATTCTTTTTTACCTGTGTATTTGAAATGAGTTTTTACCCTATTGTTATATCACTCAGGTTTGAGATGCTAAGTGATAAGCTCCGTTCAAAACATGAAAACTTAAAACCATGAGAATAATGTATATCCCAAATACACATTTACATGCAGCAACTGCATTTCTTTGCCTTTACAGATTTTACTCGGGTTCTCCACATCCACAAAACGGTTTGGTCACAGCACTGTAACTACTGGAAGACTCAAAGAAAATTTAAAGATGAGTTACAACTTTGGTCTTTAAATAACATGGTACAAATATGACAACATGCTAGCTGCCAGAGAACAAGCTGAGATGCTCAAGTGTTCTGCCAAACTTCTTGCTGCTCAAATAGGGAGTAAAGATCATCGCTGGTTTTATTACAGTATAAACACTGCCGCATGTAACTTAACACAACATTATATGCAAAAAATAAGATTCTTCTCATTACTATATGAAAAGTGCATCTTCTGTCTGACTCCCCACAAAAGCAATGGAGGCACAAGATATTCCCACGGGGGAGCACCTGGTACCATCTCTGCCCTTCCACGCTGTATCCAGAACTGGCAATAGTTTGGGCTGACACACTATCATACCTTTATGAAACACTTTTTTACAAAAAAGCCTATGTGTGTGCATAAATGTCTATTTTGGTAAACAGTATGCATTTACTAAAATAAATATGTCATTTAAATGAGCATACTCTACTTGTTTTCAAAAGGAATCAAAATACTTCTTTTTTAAAAAAGCAGAATACCACATGCAAACTGAGACCTGTAACCTTGAAATAGAGAGACTGCTTATTTGTAAATAAAAACCATCTGAATTCTGTAGGGCTTCTTTTCTATACCTTTCCACTGATTTAAGGTGTGTTATATAGAACATATTTGTATAAACAGAAGTTACACATCTCTACAATTATTATTCTTAACAAAAAATCCAAGGTTCTGGTTGGAGATTTTTGATTGCAAGTTTTAATACAGCCTCCTAAATGTACCTGCCAAAGTTCAATATAAAGATACAGATCTTCTACAAGCAGCTGCTTCTCAATTTAATTTGCACAGTTTTTTCATGCTCCACTGGTGTATTAAATGCTGCTGCACTCTGTAGGAGTTTATCTGTGATAAACCCAACAGCTGGCTGCTTGCTTCATACTGACCTTCTCAAAATGTTTTAGTACCTGTCACCCAAGTATTACAGTATTACAGATTTAAACTGCCGTTTCAGTGTGATTGGCACACAAGTGCCTCGTTTCTTTAACCACCTATATGCGAACTCAGACCTGAATCTTTATTAAAAAACATACACAACTCAGTCAAGTTCACAGCTGAAGCAATTTCAGCTGCTTTTAATACCAGTTCTAAATATTTTCCTGCTCATTTGTTTAGCTGCACATGTTTTAGAAGCTTGTAATTAAGACAAATTGGGTAATCAAAGAAGAATAATCTTCCTTGTTACTTTACCATCCATTTAGCTTGGAGCAATGATGACAGATGTTGATTAGGGAAGAAGAAAAACTCCATGCCAAAACAAGGACAGAATTCATATTCTTGGATAATAGCATTTTGAGAAATAAAATTTCATAAATTCACATTTATGCTTGTGAAACTGAGAGGTTAATGTGAAAAGGCTTCTGCTGAGAAATTAAGCACCTCATTATTTTAATGATTCACCTTTCACATAGGAACACAGAAATTGCTCCAACTTGATTATGAAGAGAAACTGAATAGGTTTGGTTTGTGTAATTTCCAGCACTGATGCATATGAAGGATTTCTTTTAAAAAGGTGTTAAGGGGATGGAGAACAATGGTGAGTTACAGGATTGTTATTCAGTCATCTCTCTCTGCTAGTATTTCAAGAAAAGGACTGAATTGGGTTGCAGTTTCCCGAGTACAATGAAAACATAATGGGCATTGCCTGCCCCAAGACCCTACCCTTAGCCTGTAGCGACCCATTACCCTTGAGAATTCAAATTTGTAAATAAATAATGCACAGGCATTAACATGACAGTATTTGTTTTTTCTAGTACATAAGCTCTGTTCATCCAGGAAAATAAACTTATACTTATTCACAATACCCATATTACATTATCCAGCAGGTAAAAATACAATAATAATGATAATAAATTAATGTGTTAATACCCACAATCACCAAAGCATGCATGTGCTCCTGCACAGAGAACTAGCGTCACAGAGAAAACACTTTCACTTTAACCAAAAGCACACTACCATTTTACAAGAACAAATTAAAGCAATATTTAAAATGTTGACCGTAGTTTCTATTATGGTTATATGGAAAATTACATATACAGTGCTTAAACTGCTTTTAATAGAACATGGGAATAAAAAGGCTGAAATAAAATCTGACACGTGATATTGATTCTCACATTTCCTAACTGTTAGACAATTAACTTTAAAAACATTTTTGCCATGTAGCAGCATTATTATTATTTGGATAGAAAACAGAATTGAGAAGCACAATTTGTTTAATTGTGTAACAGCTGTCTAAGGGAGACATACAGACACTGATGAATCTAAGACAGAGCAGAAACTGAGGATCTGAAGCCCAAAAGCATTTAAAAAGAAGCACAACTGCTTCTATGGGGTCAAAATTACTCACTACAAATCCTGACTCACTTACGTAACTTTTTTTTTGTTTTTGTAAAATAGCACAGTATTTTCTTCTACATTCATTGTTTCCCCTTTATAAGATGCACGTAGATGACATGAAGGGAAAATAAGATTTCTTTTACATGCTGTGTGTATATCTTTAAAATGCATCTCAGCTACGCATTGAGAAGCTGAGCTCAATGTATATTCAGCGGAGAAAGGCAGATGCCTCCAAAGGTTATTACTAGCATCTGCATCCAATGGTCAGAGTTATGAATACCCTCGTTATCTCTTTATTCCGAATACAAACTCAAATGTTTTTTGCTATCAGGAAAAAATACAAACTATGGAAGAAATGCAAGGGCATGTACAATTTAATACACAAAACTTGAATCAACCGATGACACTTAATACTGTATTTACTTTTCTGAAGACAGACAACACAGTATGTCAAAAAAACCTTTCCAAAACATCATCCTGAGCTCTGCTGAGCTTTTCATGATGGCAGGACCAGATTGTTACAGTAAGGTCTGTGTAAGACTGGAAAGTACAAAAAAAAGAAAAAATACAGCAAACAACTGGGGGGAAAAAAAGGGAAAAAAAGATACGGATATGCTTATGCACACATTGTAAGACACCTGTACACTTACGTGATAACATATACAAAAGCTTACTAACACAGATGATAAGATCAAACATTTACTTCATTTTAACTCACTTGCTAGCGTTTGCACAAGTCTAACTAGGGAACTCTTCAAAATGAGTAGGGAAAACCATGAAGACCACTACCATGAAAACCAGCGAGTGAAGAAAGAGCATGGGTATGGTTATATTTCGCAATCTGCTAGTACAAAAGATGTTGTTCCAAAATAAATAGCTAAGTGTAAACAGCATGATGTCTATGAATTCATATTAAAAAAAAAAGAAAAACACAAAAGGTTTTACAGTAACAAATGTTGGCGTTTCTGAATTTTAGAGTACTTAAAGTACTTGTACTAATATGGAATACTTAACTGTATTCTTTCCAACTCATCCACTATCACCAGTAAGATACCTCTGCAGACTTTCATATTCCTACATCTCAGATACATTGAAACAGGATTAAGAAAGCTTCTCTTTCCTCTGAACAGCCTTACCAACTAATTATTGCCTTCCCATGTTAATATGATCAATGAAAAGCTCATGAGAGGGCCAGCATCTGAAAGCTTTGTATATTACCACACATCTGCAATTTATGTAACTAAGATGTATGGAAAAAGAAACTTAATTGTAATAGTTAAAAGATAAAAAAAAATTAAAAATCACCAAAACCACTCACAAACCAACTCACCAAAAAACAGTAACACTAGCCATAAATCATACATTACTGATAATCCTGCTCTCTCTCATTTATTATAGAAAATTAGTTACCATTAATATCTACATCTTACTTAGTTTTCCAAATGTGACAGGAATGGAAGACATCACATGAGAATTGATCTGGTTACTCTCAAATTAGACCGGAACTCCACCCTAAAAAGTCCATCTCCGTCTGGAAATTATCAGAAGTGAAGCATACTCTCAAAAATCAACAATATAATTTTCATTACTCAAAATAACCATAATATACTAGGTCTGTTTGAATGCCTTTAGCACAAGTTCAATATAATTTTGTTACTGTCTTCCATTACCTGACATCAATGACACACAGTTCTTAGCTTCCTAAAAAGAAGCATGGAGTTGTCTTCCCGCTTCCGCCATACTTGAAAGTCAATATACTTGAGCAGAGTCTGTACAAGACTGCAGTGACATTACCTTGCACTAAGCAGAATACTCCAGAAAGGATAGTCTACTTTTCCTCCCTTCAAATGGGGCACATGCTTTGATTTTCCCAATGGCCACATACTTCTCCCAATCCAATACAACAACAAGCCTGGAAGGTGTTTTCCCCCTCTAATGCAGACTTCATTCTTTTTTGTGGCATTATTAACTAAAGAAGAGCACTTCAGTGTTTTGCTTCTCTGCAGAATTAACCATGAAAGAAGCACAATACTAGCAAGGCATAAAATGCAGCTTTCTGACAGCTGATTAAACTGAACTAGCAGAACACATGCTCAAATTCTACAGTGATTGACAGCAGATCCAAACATTACACGCTCAGTCACTGTCAGAGAACCACTGTGACTAACCCCGCCACCTGCCCTTGCTAGAACATACTACTACTATTCAGCAGTGAGGCTCTAGGAACTCAGGCCCTGCTTTTCTCACTGGAACCTCCAAGCCTGAGCAAACCACAATTTTTCTTAGGTTTCTGATCCCCAGCCCCTACTGTCAATAGTTCAAGCCATTGGTTAAGTGAGAGAAGTCTTTCATGGCATTATCCTTGCAGATGTCTGAATACTGAGTAAGACATTATGGGATACTAACTTCCTTCACACAGGAAACCTTTTTGTTTAAATGTAAACTGCATTCCTGATGCAAACAAAAATAAGTTTCTTTTTCAAGACTTCCACCACATTCACCAGCATGTCTTTTGTTAAAAAAGATGCATCACACAAGTACTTCAAAAGAACACAGAAAAATCTTCTAGTATAAACAGTAAGACATCTATATACTTATAACAATACATGGTGACTTCATACTGAAGAAGAGGATTTATCAGTCCCCGAAGTAAATGGTGATTGTCTCACCTAGGTATATCTTTTGCTTGTAGGCCCAGAAATCTTCATGCTCAAATACACCTTAAGACAACATCCTCCTAATATTCTAATGGGCATGAAAAATACTAGGAGCACACAAAAAATTAGGTGATTAACTATCCAAAGAGCACCCAACTCAAAAGTGAGGTGAGAAAGAGGACATCAACAAACAAGTTTTAATTTATGGCATTGTCTCCTATAGGAACAGACTGGGGCAAAAACCAGTCTTTTCAATGTAAGATGACATCAAATATAAAACATCACTTCTTCAGTCTTACCTGCCTGCATCAGTCTCCTTGAAGATCCCATCCTGGTTAGGACATAATTCACAACTAGGTGTGACACCACATTTGCATGCATCACAAAACCACGGTTCCGTGGAATTTTCTGAAGCTGAGCTCATGATAGAGTCACTCTCTCCATCAACACCATAGCAACCTACACACACGAAAAATGGAAGACCAATATAAGAAAAGCAGACAGTTACCAGTTATGATTTCAGCAGGAAACATACACACATATCTATTCAGAGGAAAGACACCAAAAGTCCCAAGAAAGCTGACAATATTTTTGCAAATGTTATCTTTAGTGCAAAATTTACATTTTAAAGAGACCCTAATTCTAAGAAGTGATCTACTTTATGTGACTGTCTTAGGCTACAACTGAAAAACAAGAAGAAAAAGGCTGGTTTACTTCATTCTTTTAGTAATGCTTGGTGTTCTTCCAGACTATCCATTAAGAAGGAAAGTAAGAAAACAAGACTTCAAGCAACCAACGAAGACTGAGGAAAAACTCAGAGCATTTTTCCAAACAAAGAAATATATTTCAAGTTAAATGCAACAAGCTAAGGAAAATTTTAAAAACCCAAATAAAACACTGACCAATTACACTATTTTATAGAGGTTTTTTAAGAACCGCTCTTCATTCCTTTATTATTACCCTGTAAGATCCTACATACCATATCCCACTCCTCTCCTCCAGTGTGGCAGGTCTAGTGCTTGTGTTGAGGTACTTGTCTTCTCATGCAGCCTGGGAAGTTTGCTTTCAGTTGGATCAACAGTCTAACTCAAATCCTAACATGGTTTCTTAAATACTAGCACCAAGTGAAGAATCCATGTGTATCATGGGTCAGACTGCAGATTTATGAGCACATGCTTCTCTTGGATGTTCCTATCTTTCTCCTTCTTCCTACTCTGAAAATGAATATTATTTTCGGGGTTTGGTTTGTTTTTTTTTTTTTAAGAGATTGACTATGCCGGTTTTATCCAGTCAACAAATATGCACTCCACTTTTCTACTCTGCATTCAGCATCCAAATCAACTTTAAAAGAATATACAGATAAAATAAAAAACACTGTTTGCATACTTTAAGGTCTGCAGGGTTGATCTTAAAAGACTTTCTATAACTTCAAAACCAGAGTATAGTTTGCAGAGCACAGACTGAAAGTTTTGAGACACCAGATTGCTTAAAAAAAAGAATAATAATATACTTCATCAATCACCATTCTCATTTTTACCTGGTTTTAAATTATGGCTAAACTCAGTCATTCAGTTTCACTGTTCTTCTTTGGTATATCCACTGTATTGTTTATGATTGTTAAGGTGTCTATGCATGCTTAAACACCACAAATTTAGGAAAATATTATTTTTAAAGTGATTTAAAAGCTTGTTATTTAAATTTTGCACAAGAATAAGAGCAGTAGTATTATCACTGCAAATGACAAAAAGGAAAATCTTAACGCTTATCACCACAAAACTGTATTTTTGCATATGCCACATTTTAAACATTTATCTGTTATTCAATAAGAGAAAAATATGATTTCATTGTCAACACATAAAACACAGTAGGGACTTTACTAAAAGATTAAATTCAGCTATATGTCAAAAACAGTGATCAAGTCAACATTTGTGCTTGCAGAACAGTTAAATTATTGAATACTGCAATTAAATAGCAACATGATTTGTTACTTTGGTTCATTACCCACTGACTGTAATAAAATAGCAACAGTGCTCTAACTCCCCTTGTGACAGAAACTGAGCTCTGCATAATAGACTAAAATTACATTCAGGAAATAAGCAGTAACACTGTAGGAACCGTTTAAGAAATATAGTCTTCCATTACAGAATGAGGTTCATCAGTAAGAATTAAAATAAGCAACCAGAATGTTTTTTTCCATTATAAAAGTATTACACGATCAAAGGACAAGTAATGTGCAGAAGTGCATTCACAGATGAGTTTCATTAGGTATACAAAATATCATATAGCTCACACACAAGGGAACTCCATTTGCTTTATAATGTGGTACCAGATTTAGGTAGTATTCCAGAAAGTAATTTTTTAAGTTCTAATAACACAATCTTGAATACTTGCCAATGAAGTTACTTTCAAGCAATTGCATTATGTTCTAGTATTAAACAGCTAAACTGGTGAGCAAGAAAAAGTTCTCCAGTCCAACTTTCTTGCATGAATTTTTGGGAATTGCTGGTGATGGAACAGAAAGCAATGTAAGGCCTCACTACAAGTAAATCTCCCAAGCAACATCAGGAGATAATCTTTAGGTTCATTCTAAAACCACTGTAGTTGTGTAAATGGTATGACTACCTAAGGATTGAAAGGACAACAGAGAAAAGCATACATATCTTGGAAATGATATATTTGGTTTCAGTTATTATCACTGCACCTGTAACATATTCGGCATTAGGTCAACCACCTAGTCCTTTGACTGGAAAGCATGTTGAAGAACACAAAACAGCTTTTAAACACTTTGCTTAAAATGTATGCTGCCTCTCCTTAATGTTCACAAAAATTCAGAATTTTGGATCTTTAGAATACTCGAGAGCCCCTTTTCAACTAAAGTTCATTAAAACCCCATGTTTGCATATCCTTAGATTACTGTATCACAACTCCATGTCTGTCACCTCCTTGAATACCTCTTACACTAAATGATAAAACTGGTTTAGTATATTATTAACCTATAAATTTAAAGACATGAAAGTCAAGAAGTTAAAACTCACACAACTTTTACTATTCCACAAACTGCATCTATGTATTATAGTTACAGCCAAGTTGTCTATCAAATATATGCCATTTTATACTTTTTTTATTCTCTGATTTTAAAGGCACTATACTCTTTCAATAGCTTATTATTTATTGTGATTGTCATTAAAATGAAATTGCAAACGCTTTAAAATACTAACATTAAAACAATTGTTCTGAAATTTATACCACTGAGGGAAATGGGAAAAGAGACTAATTCTTGCCTTGTCTGCATCTGTTCCTCCATCTTTCTGGGAGGGTAATTTTTTGCCAGTCAAACAGAACATCTGTATATGCTAACTACATCTACATATACCCTGAAACATGATCTTATTATAAAGATCGTGAAAACATGAACTTTAAGGTAAACTGTAGCTTAGCAAAAGTAAATGCTGCGAGATCACAGTATTTAAATGTGTTACATTCAATCCTTAATTGGACCAACAGTTTAGAATAAAGACATTAATCAATTCACACATCATAAATTCAGAACAGTATTTTTATTTAGTAAATAGAAAGTACTAAAGTACATGATTTTGCGAAATGATTTTTTATACCAGGGTAAGTGGCAAAATTAAAATGCAAAAACATTTTACTACGCTGTAGAGCATATGGCTACTGCACTATAGCTTTCACAAAGAGAAATTTTATTCCCTGCCATACACATCACAGTAAAGTAAGAAACAAATAGAGGGAATGGAAAAGAAACAGCTGTTAAAACGCGGAACTTCTCTCATTTAATTCTCAGCAGCTAACCCAAGGGCAATAGCTGGCAAGTGCACTACCTACAGTTAAGGCACATGCTATGATACGCACCAGACATTTTCTTCAGACATGCTACAATCAATATGTCAAAAAAAATGACACCGCAGTTGGGGGTGTCCTGCTATTACAAGATCTTGCCACAAAAGCGTTTATCCAAAATGACAGATTAGTGCCTAAAGAAGATTTTTATAAAGAGAAATGAGAATTATTGCCACACAGAAGTAAACACTCTGAAAAGCAATGGTACTACCACAAATTCAGTAAGAAAGATTTTTTTTTTCCCTAGCAATGTAAACATTTTACCTTTTTTTCTTTCGGAAAAAAATAGGCTAATATGTGAAATAAGAACAAATTTTTAACTGATGGACTTATTAATTAATTACAGGCTGTTTAGACATAAAAGATGAATGCAAAGTATTAGAGTGGGCCTTAAATTAGCATTACGTGCATGCTACTTTCACAGTTTTAGAGGCAGTTAAAGATTTCTATCATTTTGAAATAGTTATTTGCTCCATAAAGTTTCTAGATTTTTGGACGAGTGTCTGCAGAGTAATGAGATCTTTTGGACAAGTGATGAAGGCCATGCAGGTGATATGAACATCACACAGCAAATAGTTGCACTGAAAAGGAAACTGAGTTTCTAGCAATCTCAAAACTTCTCAGAAAGCAAGTAAAAGTATTTATTAAGGGTACGTGATTCTCAGACGGCCACACTTAAAGAGCTGCAGTCAATGGCTTGATGTCCAAGTGGCCAGCAGTGACAAGTGGCATTCCTCAGGGGTCGGTACTGGGACCGGTACTATATAACATCTTCGTTGATGACATGGATGTTGTGGGATTAAGTGCACTCCCAGAATTCTGATGACAACACCAAGCTTTGTGGAGCGGCCAACACACTGGAGGGAAGGGATGCCATCCAGAGGGACCTGGACAGGCTTGAGAGGTGGGCCTGTGTGAACCTCATGAAACTCAACAAGGCCAAGTGGGTCAGGGCAGTCCCAAGCACAAATACAGACTGGACGGAACAACTGAGAGCAGCCTGGAGGAGAAGGCCTTGAGGGTGCTGGTGGATGAGAAGTTCAACCTGAGCCAGCAATGTGCGCATGCAGCCCAGAAAGCCAACCAAATCCTGGGCTGCATCAAAAGAAGTATGGCCAGAAGGTCAAGGGAGATGAATCTCCCCCTCTACTCCACTCTTGTGAGACCTCACCTGGAGTACTGCGTGCAGCTCTGCAACCCCCAACACAAGAAGGACAAGGACCTGTTGCAGTGTGTCCAGAGGAGGGCCACAAAGATGATCAGAGGGCTGCAGCACCTCTGCTATGAAGACAGGCTGAGAGACTTGGGGTTGTTCAGCCTGGAGATCACAAGGCTCTGGAGAGACCTTTCAGCAGTCTTTCAGTCCTTAGATGGGGCCTACAGAAAAGGTGGAGAGGGACTCTTTATCAGGGAGTGTAGCAATAGGACGAGGGGTAATGGTTTTAAACTGAAAGAGAGTAGATTTAGATTAGACATTAGGAAGAAATTCTTTATTGTGAGGGTGGTGAGACACTGGAACAGGTTGCCCAGAGAAGCTGTATACGTCCCATCCCTGGAAGTGTTCAAGGCCAGGCTGGATGGGGCTTTGAGCAACTTGGTCTAGGGGAATGCGTCCCTGCTCAGGGCAATGGGGTTGGAACTAGGTGATCTCTAAGGTCCCTTCCACCTCTAACTGTTCTATGATTCTGTGACTCCTGGTCTGAATCAGAATCTCCCTCTAACACTTGGCCATATTGCTGTGTTCCACATAAGCGCTGGCAGACTTTCTCCCACATGAGTTATCACCCCTCTTTTCACATGGAAATAGACCTCATGTAATAGTTGATTAACACCAACGAGCAAACCAAAAGGTATACAAATCATGACTGAGCAGGCAGCTGCTGCACCAGGTACTCAAAAGGAAAAGGCGCAAGTACCATGTACTCAGGTGCACGAGTAATGGAGCAGTACGCACAGCGATAAGCTACCTTGTGCTAAAAAAGCCAAAACTTACCGGAGCAAGGGAAAATGGAGATCTAGACCCTGCCTAACTTGAAACACGAGGCAGCATTAACTTACTCTCTGAAAGAGGGTAACAGATTCTTGCCAACAACTCTGCTGGCATGCAGCCACTTAGGCATTGCAACTGGAAGGCTCCCCTTCATGTGAAGGGCCCACACTATTGCATGGGACCTGCCCTTTGACCAGTAACTAGAAGTAGAGCACGAGTCCCCCCCAGGGAAGGAAGGGAGCCCTGGGGTCCAGAAGAAGTAGGCTCAACTCAAGGGCAGCATTTTCATGGCTAGTGAATAACTTCATATTAAATACAGAGGTGGTACATGGAAACTTCCACTTCAGCAGAGCATAAAGGCACAAGCCAAGGGTATTAGACCCCACCCTGTGAAGTAAAACAGTTTCTACAATAATCAACAAGGAAAGAGAAAATAAAGTCTTCAGGGAAAGAATAATAAAATCACTAATATCACCATTATGTAGGTCCCTGGGTGGGACACCAGTAGGGTGTGAAAGGAGTGCACTTCCTTCCAAATAAGTATCTACAGTTCTATAGAAAAATAGAGAAAACATACTCATTTATAATTCAACTTGAAATTGCATACAAAAACTATGAAAAAAAAACCCTGGGGTATTCCAGAAGCTTTGTTTGGGCATTTCAGGATAACAGGCATCTTGGGTTTGAGATTCTAGGGAGAAGACAACTGCTAAGTACCAAAATCAGTTCACAGGAAATGGGCATATTATTCTTCCCAACTGCAGGCAAACACAGGTAAACACCACTGCATTGATTTCTATCCAATTCACAAACGGGAGCCTCTTCATTCAATACTGTGCTAGAAATTGCATTTTCTGAAAAAGCTCAAATATTAGAGGAAATTTCAGGACAAAGCATGGTATCCACAGCCACAGCAGTCTACCTACTAAAGGAAACCTGCAAAAATAAGAACAAATTCTGGGATTCTGATGTGTTTACAAAAGGGGCTCACTTATTACTGGAACACATTTTTCAAACTACAAAGCAGCTGTGTATAGGAGTACGAAGGACCTACAATATGTCCATGATCTGGGCACACAGGTATAGATTAAAGCCAATGACATTAACAGTAAACCTTGCCTCTATTAACATTAAAAAAATAATTCTCAAGGTTGCAAGCAACATTTGTATGACTAGACAGTCATTATTTCTTCAACTACTTCTCAATTTATATTTGGAAATCACTCGAGTTGAATGATTAAGCCAACAGGAACAAAAAGTAATTGCTGCATTGCGTTTTGGTTTTGGCTGCAACTTCTTTATGAAAATCTGTGTCTTCCTTTACTACTTATGCATTCAGAAGTAATATAATGAGCCAATGACCACTGTGCAGAAATCTCCAAGTTACTGAAGATACGTATATATAAGATCACTGAATCACACTAAAGCTTCAAAGGTTCCAAATTTTTTAATAATTTTTTAATTTGCTGCAAGCAATTATTTAAACAAAGCACTGAAAAAAGCTCTGATTTAAAATAGTACCTGCTTTTACTTATCATGATAAAAATATCAAAGTACAGAAAAAATACACCAAAATAAATGTCCCTTTCTATTGAAAACTATATTACTATATTTAAAAATTGATATACATATCTAGCAATGAAATATATAAAAAAAATGTCAAGTAAACTTTGAAATTGCATTTACCATAGATTTGGTTGAGCTTGTTGCCAGGCAAATTTACACTTTTATCACAGTCAGAAATTACTTTCACCTACTCAGCTTGCTTATTTTTTTATGAGACTTCACAACTGCTTTACATACACTTTAAAGTTTATTTTAATAATAAATACCTAAAACAGCTAAACTTTCAACCATGTGTGAAAAATTAACCAACATCCCTAGTCAATTAGCTTGTACAGTCTGCAGAACTTACCAGTATAAACTAGCAATTTAAATCTTCTGAATTAATCTATTTTACTTTGTTGCAATAACAACAAAAGAAACACATTGTACTCCATATATCAACGGGACCATAGGGAATCTTTGCCTTTAACATCTTAAAAGGAAGAATGGCAGCAATTACTTTTAGACAGATTTTGAACTACTAAAATTCAAGGGACTTTTGAACTATGGAACTATTTTCTTGTGGAGGAAAGCCAGCTATAATCTTAAGTTTTGTAGGGACAAAGGTTTAGTAAACTAAACAAAATGAGAAAATGATCTTTTGGGGATCTTTAAGGCACTCCTCCGGAACAAAAATCGAATTTGCCATCTTTTTATTCTAAAAAGGCAGAAGATCTTTTTTCTGTTGCAATAATTCTGCACTTTAACATGACTAACTGTACAATCATAAAATAAATCTTATAGAAGAATTTTCAGGGAGCTTCACAGCACGCTACTTTCCAAAAACTTCACAGACTCAGAGGAAGGAATTCTGCAAGCATACCGAGACACCTAAATTTAGGAGTCTAACACTTGTTATAGTCAATGAAGACCTGACTAATGCTCTCAAAGACACCTAGAGTGTGACTCAGCTCATCACAAATTAGGTCAACTACACTGCTCTCTCAACTCCATTGACAGGACTGATTAGCTCTTCAAAGGACCGCAACAGGAGTTCAGGAGTAAAGAGTACGTGAAAGAGTACATGTTGACACTCAACATAAGGCACGTGAACCTGAGGACAGAAATTCCATCCTCAGTTTCGTAACTGATGTTAAGCAAAGAATTGAACTACAGCTCAATGCATGAAAAATACGGTTTTGAAACAATTTTCAATCTAGTATGAGAAAACAAAAGGGGTGTAGGGGATTAAGAAAAGCACTTCCTACCTGAAAAGGCATGCTAAACAGCTCCAAAATTTTTTAAAATTATGTGAGTTACATATATTAAATAAATGCCTCTCATGCTTTTGAAGAATGAAAGCCTACCTTCTTTAATTTCAAGGATTGAAGTAGCCTATCTCATTTTTCCTGGGAAACCGTAAAAAAAAGTGAAGCCCTAAAAAGGTATAGGATATCAGAAATACTATAAAAAGAAAAGAAACCTTATTAATAAAAAAAAAAAAAGTTGGGTTTTTTTTTTCAAGAAAATAGGTATGCCTCTCTGTGTTAGTATCTACCCTATCTTCCATCTCAAGAGAAAGAGCAACACCACACAACACAGGCTCACCTTCCGTGTCAGGCTGTTAAAATTCCATACACTTACCTCAGAATTATTCCAGAAGTGCTTCTTTAAAACCAGACCTCCTACATTTGTAACACACATATAGACTAGATTTCGAAGCAAAACGATTAGAGTATGTTTTAACTCTAAAATTTCCCCATTTCAAATTGTCAGTGAAAATCATGATAAAGTTAAAGGCTAGCTGTTTTCACTCCTAACTAAATGCCATGGACACTTCCTTTCTCTTCTCCTCCCCATCTCTCCGCCTTTTTGGTACAGCAAAAGTGCATGTAAAAAACATTTTCCTCTTAGAAGACCTCCTGTTCTCTTGATCTTATACCACAGTTTTGCAATCAGATTCGTGTACTGAAATACTTAAACAAAAATACATTTAATATCATATCCTAAAGCCCTGAAAACATAATATATAGCTCCAGTATTTGCACACTGTAATTCATTATATAGGTATCTGTAGTCCATGTCCTGTCCCATGGTTGCTTATATTTGCTTCGCTAAACTAGACAATGGGTGTTTCACCACTAAAAAAGATCCACAAAAAATTACCTGCCAGAGTTCAAAGACTTCATTTTTTTTTGAAGAAAGCAAGTCAACATTTTATTAAAAGCAAAGCACATGCTTTCCTCCCGCAATGAGAATGAAGGGTTTTATTACCTTCATGCACTGTTATTCCACAGTTGTCACACTGGATTATTTCATCAGCATCTTCACTGTTATCTCCAAGACAAACGCAACAAATCAAAATATGGTCCATTTTCTGGGAACTCCAATTTTGAGACTTCTCAAGGATCAAGGAGTCCTAATATTGAAAAATGAAGACACATGGATTATGCCAGGAACTTCAATTTTATTTAAAACAAACAAACAAAAAAATCTGTTATTTGCTCAATTTTGAACACCAAACAAAAAAAAATTTATTTTCACAAGAATAAAACTTCTTTGTTGTCAAAACATTTGAACACTTGATCTCCAAATATAAGAGCTAGAAGAAAAGATGGATATAATCTGATCTCAATATACCTAGGGATCTGTTAAGATTCAAAGGCCAGAGAAGGGTATTATTTCCTCAGAGAGAAACGTGTATGTCTTTAAACCATGTATGTTCTACAAAAAGGAACCAATACACATACCTAAGAAACCATTTAAAAGCAAAAAAATCCACGAAGGCCAAAGGTGACCTTCAAATGTCCCAATATTCATAAAAGTTACTTAATTTTGCTAAAATCTGCACCTTCAAAAAAGTCACATGGATCTGAAAAATCTGAAAATAAACAGCTAACACAAGCCTGACAACTCCACTTACGTAAAATATAAAAAATTATCAACTCAGTTCTGTCTTGTTGTAATGCAAATTGGTATGTCTGTATGCAAAACCATATGATTTATTAAAGGTGTAACAAATTATTTTCTTCTGATTACATACAGGAGTAACGATTTGCAGAACAAGTACATTGCTCTGTTTTGACAACCTTCACTGTGAACTACACCACTTAAAAAGAACGTGCCTTTTAATAGGGAATTTCCCTAAGGAAACAGAGAGAAGTGTTTCACAAATCAAATAAAGCTGTATGTAAATTTTAATTTTTTCATAAGCACCATCTAGGCTTATTATTTTCATTGTGAGGTACAGCCACTGTCTCTTCTGCAAAGTTACATGGTTTCTATGCGTTGTCTTTTATTTTTATACTAAAAGCAAACATTGAGCTTTAACTATTTTCATTGGTGATATGAAAGCAGATAGGGAAGTGTGAAATTAGACACATTAGTAAAAAATAAAAATTGCAGCATAAAGAAATAGCAATAGTTTCAGAGCAGAGGCTGACAGTTCATGCCTAAATGGCATTCATTCAAAACATCTGAGATCTGAAAATATTCCAAAACTGCTGTGGTACCCTACCAGAAATAAATTAAGGTGGAAGATGTCCACTAAAACATCTTTTTTCTCATTCCAAAACCCCATTTATGACACAAAACATAGCACCAATACTGTGCCTGTGCAGCCTATGCAGTTAAAAAGTACCATGAATGCTACCTGAAGTAGGCATTCTTTCTCAATAATCTTAAATTTTCACACTAATCTATGCAATTATTTCATGATAACCTCTCAATCTGATACGGTAAATCTCTGCACAAAATTATCAGTGAATCATTAATGAAGTCTCTTTGTACTTTAGGTTTATCTGGGCAGGTACTTGGGGATGAAGTGGGTGAATCTTTGGTTGATTTTAAAGCAAGATAAAGGGGTACAATAACCTTACCACCTAAAGCTGGGCTCAAATAGTTTACCTCAAGTAATAGAGGTGGCTTGTTATAATGTTTTTGACCTAGGAAAGGTCAAAAACATACTTTCAGCAGTTAGGAAAAGCTTCTGAATCTCCTATCCATTTTCTCTAAACAACATAACGAAGCATGACCTATAGAAAAAAAAAAAAACTTATCTAGAGGTAAAAACGAAAGATGATACAACCAGTCACACAGTCATGCTTCCTTACAGGAAGGTCACTAGTTGTGAAAAATACAGGATTCTCCCCTACAGAGTTCAGACTTAACGAAGCATTTCTTCCAACATCCTCCTTTTAGGACAAAGTTGCAACGCATTTTGAGGAAAGCAAGAAACTTACACTTTTTTTTTTTCAAAAATACTGTGGCCCACCATTACTCAAAATTACCACGTTTAGCTTACCATTCACATTACAGATAAGAAAACAGCAGTAGATACTCCCTAACTTTGTCAGATTAGTTGTGCAATGACATGGGCTTCGCAGACGCATCTCACAACTCTACAGAAATCAGCTTCTTCTGACAGTACCTTCAACTTAAAACTGTTATTTGGCTTCACTAACAGAAGTTTAAAAGAAATTTACAATCTCTACTGTTATAGAAGCCCAAGGTCTGGAATTATAAAAAAGAAAAGAAAAAAAAACCCAAACAAACAAACAACAAAACTATTACTTTACACTAAATAAACAGAATTGCACTGTAAAAACAACACTGAAATAACACTAGCTGTTCAGGCAGTGAGAACATATGCAAACATGGATTAAAAAAAAAGAAACAAGCAATGATGGAAGGGCATCAAATCTGGATGTAATGTTAAGATCCCCATCCATTACGGTTTACCTTATGTGAAGACAGCCAACAGGTCAAACAGAGCAGCAGAATTACTTATTTTTCTGTGCAGACATGGAGAGGGAGTCATGTGGAATATATGCTGCTCTCCCCTGCTTAGTCCATTTTAGCACCCGGAAGACCCCATCCCAGAAGCTGACACTCCTTGTCTAAAGCACGGGAACTTTTACATAAAAATGGTAACTGCTGTCAAGTCCAGAACAAGTCCTGTTCCCTACCCAAGTGAGAGAAAGGATTTCAGCTGAATCACTATGTAATTCCCATTTCTCTGGTGTTAACGAAGAAAGCGAGCATTTCAAGCTATATGCCTATATATTTCTAACTTTAAAGGAATAAAAAAAAAAAAATATAGCCACCTCACTGAGAACAGAAGAATCCCATAAAGAGGTAGCAATTACAAAAAACAGAAAAGCACCATTTATCTACTAATGATGCTTAGCCCTAGAAAAGAAAGCTAAGTTTGTATTCTGTGCTTAATACAGTAGAAAAGCACATAGTATTTCATTACAGCATAGGTTAAAATACCATACAGCCAGACCTCAAAGTATTCTTTGTAAAATGTAGAAAAATAAAATTAAAAGCACACAGAAACAAAAAGCAAACAACCCACCCCCAGCACCCTCCCCAACATCCACTCCCAAAAAGTAAGCAAAGGAAAGGCAGAATGAATATTAAGGACACTACTACATGTTCAGAGTTAATTACCTGAACATTCTTTCACAAATGGACTATGCATTCACACGTCTTTTTCTAAGAACATAGCTTCTGCAGTGTAATGAGATTTTGCTAGACTTGTCTGCTAGAGAGGTTTTATTTTTATTTTACTATTTTAAAATATTGTAATAGTGGAGAGTGTACTGTTGTAATACAGTTGAGTATCAATCTAAAAATTACAGCCTACAATCCAGTCTACAGATACTCACTGTTGCAAAACTTCTTTTTAAAGAACTATTCATAAATAGTACTTTGCTTTACATGCAGTAAAGATAAATTCTCAGTTACAAAATTGTAATTTGAACTTCAAATTTTTAGTTTATCTTTTGATCAATGTCCTAAATACAGGGCAAGAGGAGACTCTGAGGTCCATGGATATTAAGAAGGTTCTCAACAGATACATCAGACAGCTCTGGGTTTCTGAAAGAGGCCTAATTTTCCAAGTCAATGGAAATTATGGACATATTCAAGAATATATCCTTAAGAATGTAGACTCACATCTCCATTCTGATACAGGGAAAAAAATCCAAAAGAAAGTTGCCTATCTCTGTTTGAAGTTCTGGTCATCCGTACTGTTAGAGCACTTTCAGCTCCTGAGCCAAGAGTAGAGGAGTAACAACACCAGAATTACAGAGCTAGACAATGTGTGCATACAAAAAGTAAAAAAAAAAAAAAAAAAAAAAACACAACAAATTTACNAAAAAAAAAACACAACAGAATTATGCTCTTCTTTTTCCAATCACAATTATTACTAGTAATTGAAACAGCACAGCTTGTTCACAATCATATATATCTGTATCTATCTATCTATCTATATAATAATACAGAACAAAGTATGTGAAACGGGTACAACTGATTCTTCTAAAGACTCTGTTTAGCTCCCTGCCATTTTACACACGGAACAGCAGAACTTTAAATAGTGCCATACCACTATCGTTTATCAAATGTCATGTTGACACTGCATTTATTTCCTGAAAATTGAATGTAGATTTTACAGCAACTCCTTTTACTTCGTTCAAAATTTTGCTACTGCAAGACATGAAGTCAACCATCCTGACAACCTAATATCTTAATTTTTCCACAGGCACAACCTTTAGGCAACTGTAATTGTGCATAGGGAAAAAAAGTTGCATTATTAAACGCTTAACATGTATTGTAAGCAAACCCAACATAAATTATCATGAATATCCTATTTGATTTTAAACCCAGTGTGCATATTTCTTTACTTAGAATTCTTCTATCAGTGAACTTAGTGTTCAGACTTTGACGTTTGTCACAAAGGGCTAGGGTAAAGAATAACCTATCATTTAGCTATTTTATGAATATGTCACAGATGCTTTTAACTTTTAGAACATTACAGATATGCAACATGTACGCTAAAACTGAACTAAAAGTCTTGCTAATACATGTTGATTTGCATACTGGACCTCCTATTTGCTTTAGAACTAATCCAACTCCCCCTAAAGCCAAGAGAAGTCCCTCTATTGACTTTAGTGGCATTAGATTGGCCAAATGGTCCAGGCAAGGTTATTTAATATGCAGTGCCTATTTAGCACAATTTTGCTGCTTCATTTATTCCTGTAAACACAATTCCAGCCAATCAGGTTAACTTTTCAAATTAACAGAATAGCTACTGGGGTGTAGTTTCCATTTGTCAACAGATAGATTATAGAAAGTTGGTTGCACTACCTCATTACTCTTGCTTTGTGAAAGAGCCAGGCTATCATTTGTCAATTCCTCATCATCTGCATTATTTCTGTTAAGAACTTTACTCCTCTTCTTCTTGGATCCTCCATCACTAGCCGTGCTGCTATTATCTTCTTCATTACCTTCCTCATCGTTGTCGTCCTCATCACTTCCGCTCCCATCATCTTCATCATCCTCATTATCTCCATCACTCCCCTCTTTTCGCAGTGCATTTTTTCCTTTCCTTTTCTCAGCAGTAGGCCGCCAGTCATTGTCATCTTCACTATCATAGTCATCCATATCATTTAGTTCTTCCATCGATACAAAATCCAGCAAAGGTCGGTTCCTGCGCAGATTCCATTTTTTTGGTTCATTTGTTTGCTCATCAGCCACAGCATCAGGTTCAGCTGCTTTCTCTTTCTTCTTTTTTGGCTTTTCTTCTTCATCTTCTTGTTCTTTCTTTTCAGTTTTAATTACCTCTTTGTCTGCTGTTGGCACCTCCTCTTCAGTGGAGCTTTTAGGCTGTTGCTCTTCTACTTTCTCTTCTGCTGGTTCTTCCTCCAAGATATTTTCTTCTGATTCAGTACAGGAACCTTCACCACTGTCCTTTGATGCATCTTCACTCCCATGACCACTTCCTTCAGAATCTGTTGAGCATATGAAAATTTAAAAAAAGTTCCGACACAAATGTACCCCCAAAAATAAAATCTGTTGAAGCAAGTTGTTAAACAAAAGAATGATGCATGTTCCTCCCTCATAAGGTTTTCCACCTAATTTTTCAGCTGGTGTCCAAATACTGATATTTCAAGTGGTATGTTGAGAATCTGTTAAACATGAGTGCATTTTAAGATGGCAAAAAAAAGATGGCAGAATTTATTAAATGAACGTTAAATGTTCCTTTGAACTGCAGCTGGTATTAATAATAAGCAGTAGCACAGAATAATTTCCATGTGAAGTTACATCTTAAAGAAAGAGCATTCCAGTTTTTAATTTCTGGAGGTGTTTTCTAAATCTTCCAATTAAAATAGCTAGCCAACAGAAGAGATTTAAAATTACAAAATGAAGAGTTTATATAACACGTACTAGCAATAGTATGGATACTCCCACACCTTTGTTTTTAGTACAGGCTTGTTTTTCTGGGTTTGGGGGCTCTTTTAATTTCCAATGTTATTTCAGTTATCAATCCCGCATAAGCTATGCCTCATTCAGTGCTGCAGCTGCACAACAAAGCATAAATTCTAACCTTATACCACTCATATGGTATTGTTCTGTGTGTAGTCGCTATTTCTATTAATTAACACAGGCCAATCTGTGCAATAGAAAGGAACAGAAGAGGATATGTATGAAAAAAATCACAACAATAAGTCATCTGTACTATAAAGTACATGTAAAATTATTGAAAAAGATGACAAGTGAACTTGTTAAATTTTATAAACATCATCCATCTTGACTATCTCTCCTCTTATATTCACCTGCTACTTTTCACTTAAAGCATTAGTTTTAATGAAGAAAAATTCAGAAAATATATTTTTAAATTAACAAGAAAATACAAATTCACTTGATCCAATGCAGGGATCAATTAGGCAATGGCTACAGTTTTCAGTGTGTTCACAGCCATCACCAAGCTCTTGATGCACTGTCACTTACACGCAAAGAAGAAACATGTAGATGCTTGCAAACCTCAAAAAATTCTTAATCACTTTAGTTCCCACACAAAAAAACCCACCTGTCAGTATCACCTTACAAAGAGAATTTCTGTGCACATCCATCTCTGCATAAAGCTAAATAAACAAACAGTGGGGCCAGTGTGCTACATTCTTCACACAGCATTTATTTCCACCCCACAGAACACTGTCAATCACTAGCCAGTAACTCTGTTGTTACTTAGATATAATGGTCAGTTTTGTCTTTTTCTGTATATACTTGTATGTGGAAGTATTTGATGAGATTATATAATTATCAACAACAACAAAAAAAATCCATCAGCGCTACTGCTACTGATCCGGATATTAATGTTACCAGAAGCTTAGCCCTTAGAAGCTAACAGAAAGTAAAAATCTCCTGCAATCTTTCTAATCTTTAGAGAGGCAGAAAAAAAAAATATGTGAATGCAGTAACACAAGTTAATGTACAGTCTTTTCAGAAAAGAGTAATTCAGTCATTTCCCTACACCTACCAGCCTTAACGGTAGTAGTGGAAGTAAAACACAATTAAGTTCTGAAATACCAGACCACTCCTCACGCATGTCTAAGAAATAAAAAAAAATAGTATTAACTAATACGCAATCTAAAAAAATCATTTTTAAATTACAATAGCTTTGTTTGGATACATATTCATGCACCTGTTAGAGTTGGTCCAGAGAAGGGCCATGAAATATTTCTCCTGTGAAGACAGGCTGAGAGTTGGGTTTGTTCAGCCTGGAGAAGAAATGGCTCGGGGGAGATCTTATTGCGGTCTTTCAATATATAAAGGGGGCTTATAAGAACGAGAGACTTTTTACCAAGGCCTGTAGTGACAGGAAAAGGGGAGCCAGTTTTAAACTGAAAGAAGGTAGGGTTTAGATTGGACATAAAGAAGAAACTTTTTACAATGAAGGTGATGAGACACTGGAACAGGTTGCTCAGAGAAGTTGTGGATGCTCCATCCCTGGAAGTGTTCGAGGCCAGGCTGGATGGGGCTTTGAGCAACCTGGTTTAGTGGAAGGTGTCCCTGCCTACGGCAGGGGGGTGGCCTAGATGATCTTTAAAGGTCCCTTCCTACACGAACTATTTTATATTTGCCAAGTCTCACACTTTACAAGTAACTCCTAAAGCTAGACTCTCATACTAGACATTTATATTATAGATTAAATGTCGTATGTACATTTAAAAGCAAAATGTATTTCTGTATCTTATTTCACAGGTTCTGAGTGCCAATGCGCACTACTTGTCTCACTGTAAATAAGGTAGTATAGGGTTTTGCCATATTAAAATTAATGTAACTGGATTTTTAAGTTACCTTATTTTATTTTCTTTTGTTTTACTTCCCCACCTTAAGTCCATGACTGTAATTTGTTTTGATGCTTTAATTGTGCTGTTCCATTTCTAAATATGCTTAGATTCCTTGTGAATTTAATCTTCCATTTCATTTTTTGAAATGTCTCGGTATAGTTTGCTCTTTAACAGCGCTCTAAATTATGAACAGTGATTCTTGTATATCAATACTACAAAACCGAGGATACTCTCTAGCTGCTTTATGCCATGCAAACAAGCAAACAACATAAAGCAGAGAGAAAAATAAATGTTAGTTTCATTCACTTCTCTCCTTCGATTTCTCTTTGCCTTCTGCCAGCCCATTGTGCTTTGTGCTCTCCTTTCTGCATGCATGTACACACTAGAGATACCTATAGTAAAGGATATCCCTCTTCTCTCTGAATGCATCCACCGTGATAGGTACTTTTCTTGAAAGAGCTATTCTGTGATAACAGCTATTTTTGCAGGTGTTCTTCTGTCAGATGCACTTTCAGTTAGGAAGAGGCTGTAGTATACAATTTTCTCCTTGAAAGAAATTCTTAAAGAATGGCTCTTTCAAATTGGCAACCATATCATGTCATTCCCTATGGGAGAAAAGTCAAGTTACTCTCACCGAAAGATGGGGCCAGATACACTGTCAAATAGTGAAAAATATAGAGTTCCGCTGAGAACAAATATGAGAGAGAACAGTTGCAAGAAAGACATCATTTATTTCTATACACCTTGTATCTTTAGCTCTACTGAGCACAACAGCAGGTGGCAGTCAAATCTAAAGAGGGTAATTCTGAGAGGAATTCTCCGGGACAGAACATTATGCTCCAGAATTAACACAAGAAAAAGTGTAATAAAGATTAAAAAAGTTACTATTAATCTCCACGTCAGCTGTGGAGTCTTGTATAATAAGTACTGGGCACAAGACTTCAGGGAAAAACTACTGAAATCACTACAGCAGTTACAAAAAAAAAATCCTCCCAGGGTTTTGCAGGACCATTTCACAAACAACTTTAAACATGGTACCCTGTGATTTTTTTTTTTTTTAACATTCTAAGAAAATCCATGTATACAGAGAGTAAGTGCTATGCTACGTAAGTGCATGGCCACACACTCACAAAAAGACAGTGATTCTTCAATGCAGTATTTAGCTTAACAAACAGCTCTGTAAAAAGCAGCTTTATTGCTTGTTTTTAAATGAAGTCTGAAGGATAAGCTAGTTAAAGGAAATCACAGATTCGATTTTGGGCTTGCCTCTTCCACTAACAAAACCTAACCCGCTCCAGATAGCAGAAGAGAAGCATCTGGCATCATTTTGGAAAGTTCTTTTTCTTTTCTTTTTTTTTTTTTTTTTTTANNNNCTGAGTCCTGTCTGGTTCAGTCTTACCCAGGTGCTCAAAGCTACATACAAAGAATACAACCCAGGATCCTGGAACATTGAAAAGGATGGAAGAACCCAAAAAACTGAGCATGCAATACAGAAAACAACTACCATGTCTGAAGTTATTCCAACTAAATAATATTGTTCAATAATAATCTATAGGCATAACGTGAGAAGACATCCAGCCCACAGTGTGCTTCACAATATCCTCTTTTTGAGGGTGGTAACAAAAAACAGGCTACAGGTGAGGATAATTTTTTTGGAGGTTAAAGCCATTCGATCACCACACCCCTGTCTCTAGTGGTCCCTTAGACTCCGTCTCCCAACCACAAGGTGGACATCTTTGACATGGTGACGTGAAATTACCCGTGTATCTGTGCTAAAAATCCCCCACCCAGGTTGCCTGGATCCTGACAGACTAGGAAAGAAGAAAGCACTGAAAAAACTGTTTGTCGACAACAGCCTCTGCCCATAAACTTCCTTACAAGAACAGCTCCAGACTCACAAAAACTCCTTTGCACATGTGCTATACCAAACACGTGTAAAAGCAGCTGTACTTACTAGACACCTGATCTAGAAATTGCAAATAATTTTATAGACTCCAAAAGCCTAAGGAAATGCTTAAACTAACTGGAAAGTTCTGATATTAATAACTGGATGTAAAAATAAGGCAGGAAAACCTAGATCATATACAGAAAATATGAACTTTTAAATTGCCAAAGGCAGAGTTGTGCAACTGGTAAATTCCTGATCACATTTGTCTATTACACTAAAGCCACGGAGACCCATTATGCTAAGACCAATATAGCTATACTGAAAGCAAGAATTGAAAAGGCTTAATACTTCACTTTCAACATAATTTCAAAAAAGAGAATCTAGCATCAGTTAGATATACGCCACTGTTATTTTTCTGAGTATGATGATTAAACATTGGTAGGCTACTGGCAATTCAACATTGGTAATGCTGGCAGTTAAAAAATTGAACTGTCCAAAGTAACATAATTAAGAACATACAAAACAACACCAACATAGATTAAGACGTTACTGATCTAAGGAGAGAAATTAACTTCTCAAATAATGTTTTGGAAAAAAGTATCTAAACTCTGTACTAACTGCATAAGTAGACTGGGCAGAGTAGGAAATTAAACTGATCACTGATCCATGTACACTTCTTTCAGAAGACAAGTATTTAGTTTAATAGAAAAAAAAGATGGAAGAGGAACATAAATAAAAGTTTAGTAAGCAGTTTCCTCACTTCTACACTAGCAGTAACTATATCACACAGCATTTCAGCAGATATCTATTCAAGTTGTAAAAGCACTCAAAAATGAAGGTTGCCAAATTTGACTGAAGTCACTGGGAACTACCTTATTTACAATGTTCTAACACAGATGGAATTGGTTACCCTACCTCCTGAATTTTCTTGACATTTCACAGTTTCAGACATTGTCCTCAACTGGTTTTAACATTATCAAACTTTATTTGTTTGGGATAAAGTATTGCATGCCCCATGACTTTCCTCAGCAAAGTTGCAGTCCTAAATAATCCTTAAAATTATTGAATAGTGAACTAGAATATGTATTTTTCCCAGAAAAACACAAGTTTCACATCTTGTACAAGGGACGTGACACCTGGGAGACAGCTGAACATGTGTCTGGGACATGCTAAGTCTAAGTCTCTGAGGCGCTGTAATGAGTATATGCTCAAGAAACACTAGAAACGTCCCATCCTCACCAAGCATGTCTAAACTCTCAGGTGGCAAGGCTACAGACAGACCACCCCACCAAGCCAGAGTTAATAAAGCGCAACAGAATCTTCTCCATGTGGCATGGAATACACAAGAGATGGACACACACACAAAAAAGAGATGATGCAAGAAAAAGTGAAGTAGGAGTAGTAAAGTGGGAGACCATGAAAATTCTATTGAAGACTGACTGCACAAGCAGAACAACACTGAACCAAAGAGCAAAGGTTCCATAAGGGACAGACAGACTTGAAAGACGAGGCACAAAGAGTCAGGGTGAAAACAAAGAAAAATAGTGTCACCCCATCGTTAAATCCACTGGAATGAAAGCCTAGATTTCTGTTACATTACTCCTCTGCTGTCAGTAAACACACGGAAGAACAGAAATCTCAATGTTTCCAAAGAGAATGCCCAAAGTTCAGAATGCCCATCTGTCACTCCAAAGTGTTATTTCAAGTGGCAGATATCTGTACGGAGAAGAGATCTCACTTGGGATGAAGATAACCCAAGAGAACATAATGTCGGTATTTTCCATTTTCTCAATGGGAAAAAGCCCTTATGAATTCCACTCTGAGGGACGACACCTTACAGTTGCAAAGTCAAGCCTTGAATGATTGTAACTACTAAAATTGTGCAATTGTAATAATTTACTAACGATTACCTATTGAGTAGACAATGGAGGTAGGAGAAAATATTGCAACACCCTACAACTCTTCTGTCACATATCATTTGAAGTTCATTCTCAAAAACAAATGGATTAGTTTCTCCATCAGTATTTCAGTAATGTTTATCACTACAGCATTTCGGTGCTTCACAAACATTTTTTATATTACAGTGTCCTGCACAGGAAAGCAAAACTAGAATCTCCATTGTGCTAAGAGGAAGCAAATTACAGAAAGATAAAGATATTTGCAACTTTTTATTTCTAGATCAAGTCACAGGTTTTTCAGAATACCTAATATATGCACACATATATATATATATCTCTCTAATATATGCATTTATATAGATCATTACACATTTTAAACAGAGCTCCTACTGACCTCAACTGCAATAATACTACATAACATTTATGCAAGTCAGGCTCCATGCTCAACACCAAAACAACAAAAATTTACAAATGTCTCTAAAAATTGGAGTCTACGAGACTTGTTGCAGAGGTAGTGACAGAATCCAGTTCTTCAAGGCAGCATTCAGCTACGCTCTTCGTAGCTACACTGAGACAGAGAGTCAGTCCTTAAATTCACACATCATTCTTGTTCAGGGATCACACTACGTTTCTCTGCATCATTTCAGTTTCAGTATATAAGCTGCCAAAACTGACCAACTTCACTGATGAGAGAAAAGAAAAGTGGTAGATCGTTGCTTTGGAATCCTGCTTGGAATTACTCTACAACTATACACTGATGTCTGACATCAGTGTATCTCCAGATGCTCCCACTAAATAACCTTTAAAAAAAAAAATATAATTAAAAAAACCCCAACAAAGTATGCTCCAGTAAACTAAAAAGAAAAACTTCAAATAACTGATCTGTATTGTGAAACTTATTAAAAAACTTCAGTTGAGTGTATTACAGTACCATCATTTCAAGTCACGTATTTGTGCACTCTGACTCCAAAGTAACAGTGTTTTTGATTGATCCCACATTAAGATTACATGACATTTTTAATTAAGGAACAAAATTTTTCAATATGTTTATAAAAAACAGAAAAATGCAGTACTTTAAAATATGGCATTACTACTTCCTATTACGTAGAAAAAGAGAAGCCATTAAAAAAATTACTTCGTTCAATATTAACATAATGAAAAGGCATGAAACTATTTACATTAAGTAAATGTACAAGAATATAAAAGTTCTAAAATCAGTTTCCCTAAAGAGGTGTCAGAATGATAAGATCTTTAAAGTGGAAAAGGCAGCAATTGCCTGTTGGTGTGACCTGAATCCAACAGAAAATACATTAACTACACTGTAAGTAACGGACGTATCTTCTATGGATTTTTATTTTTTTTTGGTGGAAATGGAGGTTAGATGATTAGAAATATTTTCTGTAATGAAAAAAATTCACCAAGGCATCAGGATTCTGACTACTAAAACTTAGAAACACTGATTCCTTCCTAAAAGTACTTAATGGCAACTTCTCAAATCCTTAATGCATCTCATTAGTGCCAGAAATCTGATAGAACAATGAGCACGTGTTAAAGCTTAAATGTTCAGGGCTCAGTCCTCCTAGACTTACTTGCTCAATATCATCTACTGGCACATATCACTTAACATCCTACAGCTCATACATATGGATGCAACATAATCACCAGGGAGTAAACAACTTCAGACTTCTTTTTGTTTTTTGGTTTTTTTTTTAAACACCTATATGCGCATTTGTGAATCAAATACACATACACTGCAGAGCTGTGGAATTACCATACTTACGGGATTCTTCTGAGTGCATGAGTAGAATTTGTGGTCATTTTCTATGTAGAAAGATTGTTTCTTCCTTCTGTCACATTTACTTCCCTTTGTAAGCAAACTATGCGATGAAATTTTGAATTCAAACAAATACCAAATACTGATTTGCAACAGGCTGCACATGAAGAGACCTCTACGGTCACTGAAAGAAGAAAAAGAGCAACAGCCCTGACTGTACTGGAGAAAAATACATTATGCTTTGAAAGCTGAATCCACAGTGAAGAAAAGGAAAACTTGTTTTCTACTAGCAACAATCCAGAATTTGTCTAGTAGGGCTACTTGGGTGTGTACACACATATTCTTTATATATATATACATAAAAAACTCTGAAATTATCAATTTTAGTTACAGATATATGTGTGTGTGTGTAAAAAAGTCCCTTGATTTCAGCACTTCTTCCATCCAAATCTAAATGGACTAAGTACAATCAAATTTAACGCTATGTTATCTTCATTTCAAATCAGCACAGGTGTTCTGTTTCAAATACCCTGCAACTATTCATTTAACTTGTATTACACACAATAAACATTTATTTTTCCTTTAAACTTAAGAGGTTATATGTTTAATAACTTTCTATTCCCCAACTTCTCCAAACCCTTGCAATTTTCTTCTTGCACACTGAAAATCTTTGAATAAATTGTAAAATGTCAAACTCTGCTGCTGCTGTTTCGGTGTTTTCAGTAAATTTTAGATTTTATTAAACAGAACTAATTTCTACTAAAAGTGACAAATACAGGTTTCGAGATGTTAAAACAAAGTTATATGAAATATATGAACAGGAAACAGTAATTAGAAAAATATTTCATAAGTAGAACATGGGTTTTTCTCATATGCTTGTTTCAATTTGGTGTTGTTTTTTTAAGGGAAAGCCCATCCAACTTCTTCAAAGTGAAATTGAGATTGAAACACTCTCCAGGCTAGACACTGACCCCCGCCATGTGTAGATACAATAATCCTAAAAGTCAAAGAGGGTATCAGTTACAAATGAATCCTCTGCATTTACATATAGTTGAGTCAGGAAGCTTTATTCATTATTTTTAATTAATTAATGATTGTCTTTTAATCAAATAATATATTGCTCTGAATTATGTGTCCATCTCCCATACTCCATTTCCAAATCTCTTTTTCCCTTAAATCCTGCCTATGCTACTGTTACAGAATAGGGCGATCTTCAGGATCATTTCCATTTAAGGCAAACTGTCTTTACAAAAGGCAGTGCCCTTACTCAAAAGAAAGGATCAAAAATCCCCAAAACAAGATTAAAAGAGTAAATTAAACAAGCCCCCAAAAATCTTAGCATGAAATTGGTAAGACAATTATCAGTTTTACTCTCTTAAATCACTGCAGCCTGCTTCTACCAGACCAACCAAGGGAAATATGTCTAAGCTTAGGAAAAAAACACAAGGAGCATTAGGGTATATCTTAAAACTGGCACTGGGGAATATTACTAGGCATTTTTAAGTTCATTAATAAGGAGGAGCTTGCCTCCTTAAAGGCTTAAAAAATAAGCCTTTAAATGGAGAGGTGGAATATTTTTGCAAGATACATTCACATGACAACATAGATTAGCATCCCCAGTGCAGAAGTAACAAAGTGAAGTTATTTGACAAACTGTTATAATGCTTCCCTTAGATCTTACACACCCTGCATCTCTTCGCTTATTTCCTTGAGCATACACTTCAGAACATCCAATGTGCAGTTTATTCACAAACATGGTCCTGCCCCTTCTTTTCCCTCCCTCCAATATATTTGAATTTATTAGTTTTATTTTGGCATCTTGTTTACTTTCAGTTTCTATGGATGTTCACTGCAGATACAGGAATCTGCACACATAGAAAAGACCGCAGAACAAAAACACCCTGAAGCAAGGCTTTCCTTCTAGCATGGAATGTGTACACCTTTCTGCATAGCTATCTGAATGGACACTTCAAGTTTGTCTATTGTGAAAAACAATAAAAACCTGAACAGATTATCTTCCTGCTTAAGGTTTTCACTCACCGAGTGGAATTAACCTTGAGAAACAGGCAAGTTCTGAAGTCCGCAACAAACTATTATCCAGGCTGATTCAAAACAAAATGGCTTTAGAACATTCTTATTTCAATACTAAATGCAGTGAATATTTCAAAAATTATCTCTACATTAAAGAACTAAAAAACAATAGATACAGCTAAGGCAGTCAGCACAGAAGCTACTCAAATGCTTCTGACAAAACTTGTTTGATAATCACGAGCTTTCTGTTGAGAAAAAAATTATTTGTAATTGAAGTACTGCATGGATGTTTTGCTCAATCAGCTGTTTCTTATCCGGAGCATAAGAATTTCCAGTTATCCAATCAAGTCACTGAACTTCAAGTGGCTCCAAGTCCCAACAGTTCACTAGCACCATTCTGTCTCCCGTATACTACATAAGCAACCACAAAATGAGGTAATTCGTAACCGAGGAGATGAGGAAGCATATTTACCTGAAGCATCTCCAACTTTAAAATCACTGTCATCAGAGCTATCATAATCTAAAGCTTCCAGCAGCGAAGCTGCCAAAGGCTTCACTTGTCTCCTCTTCGAACTGCGGTCCACTGCAGGAAAAAAAGCACAACATTGTTACTAGGTGGCATAATGAGAATTCAGCATCGTTAAAAGCATTTAAATTAGGAGGAAAGGCAGAACGGCCGCGACTGGCAGGGGCAGTCTCCGCCACGCCGCCCGAAGAGCTGCCGGCACCGGGGTCCCGGAGCCACTCACTCCCCGAGGGGAGGGAATGAGGGGGGGAAGGAGGGACGGAGAGAGGGCAGCGGCGGCAGCGCAGCGGGACGGGTTCGCCCCTCACAGCTGACCCGCCCGCCGCGGCAGCGCTGCTCCCTTCAGCGCCGGGGAACAACGCAGCACCGCGCACCGGCCGCAGCGCCGGGGAAGGCTGGGCGGACACTGGGGGTGGCATGAAGCCCCCGAGGCCACCGGCACCTCCAGACGTCGCGCCTTGGCGCGATCCATCAGCGCCGGAGGCACAGGGAAAGGGCAGCGGGGGCCGCCTGAGCGACAGCGATGCGCCCGCCCGGGGGAGGGGAGGCTCCGCGGGCACGCCGGCATCCCCCCGGGGCAGGGGCGGGAAGGGCCGCTGAGGATCACTTACTAAAGCCTGCGCGGGTGAGCGGAGGGCGGACGGGCGGGCGGGGGCCCTCGGGTGCAGCGCCGCGAAGCCGCCGAGCCCCGGGCCCCTTC
>VYZM01008963.1:58092-79611 GCA_013398915.1 Dromas ardeola
TCTGCTCGGCGCTTCCCGCTGGAGCGGAGCGAGGGCACGGTGTGTCCCGGGCAGCGCTGAGGTCTCCCGTGGGGAGAGGTGCGGGTAGTGCCGGGAGTCGGGAGCACTTCAGGCAAAGTCTCAGTGCAGGCCCGTTTGTTCTCGGGGACGGGGACGGGGACGGGGACGACCCGTGTCTGGGCCAGGAACCTCTCGTTTGCACCTCAGGATTCGGCATTTAGTTTCTGATTAGATACAAAGCAACTACCTGCAGATTTGGGCCCCTCACGACAAGAAAGACACTGAGGTGTGGGAGCGTGTCCAAAGAAGAGCAACGAAGCTGGTGAAGGCTCTAGAGCACAAGTCTCATGAGGAGCGGCTGAGGGAGCTGGGGTGGTTTAGCCTGGAGAGTAGGCGGCTGAGGGGAGACCTTATCGCTCTCTATAGCTTCTGGAAAGGAGGTTGCAGTGAGGTGGGGGTGGGTCTCTTCTCCCAAGTAACAAGCGATAGGACAACAGGAAACGGCCTCAAGCTGTACCAGGGGAGGTTTAGATTGGATATTAGGAAAAATTTCTTCCCTGAAAGGGTTGTCAAGTATTGGAACAGGCTGCCCAGGGAAGTGGTTGAGTGACCATCCCTAGAGGTATTTAAAAGACATGTAGATGTGGCAGTGAGGGACGTGGTTTAGTGGTAAATTGGCAGTGTTAGGTTAACGGTTAGATTTTATGATCTTCAAGGTCTCCTGCAACCAGAACAATTCTATGATCACATTTATTGGGAAAAACAGCTCAAAAACCAGTCTGCGCTTCGTCTGTTCACCCCCCACCCCCCGCTGTGGAAACAATGCATTACAAAACTGCTTTTATTTAACCCCTCTTGTAAGAACCGAGTTCCTTGTGGACTTCATTGCTTTGTCAGGCTCACTCTAGGGCTCTTGAAAAATAGCAAACCATTGCATTTGGAAAAATAAAGAAAAACAAAGAAAACAAAACCAGGGGGTTTTGTTTGACCACATCACAAGGAGACCAGGAGCTAAGCACAACACCCAATGGTGAGAGATGGATGGCGAAGGAGAGCAGCGTGGGGCTGTTGCCTTTTGCACAAGGGTCCCAGCGCCACCTCACCCACGGGAGCCACCCCCAACCCCTGCGCACACACAGGGTGGCCAGTCCTCCGCCGAAAAGCCGCTCAAAACCTTTATGAGGTGTTTAAAAAAACTGAGGGAATAATCAGTTTTTTGGCTTTCCCCCCAAACTTGTTTTTGTAATTGAAAGAATGGGGACATCTTAGAGAACTGATGCTCTGACATACTGGTATGACTTCAAGAGCTTGAGGATCAAGAATAAAGAGAGCAGCCCTAAGGAGAAGGCCTTGAGGGTGTTGGTGGATGAGAAGCTCCACATGAGCCAGCAACGTGTGCTTACAGCCCAGAAAATCAACCATATCCTGGGCTGAATCAAAAGAAGCGTGGCCAGCAGGTCGAGGGAGGTGATTCTCCCCCTCTGCTCCGCTCTTGTGAGACCCCACCTGGAGTATTGCATCCAGCTTTGGATTCCTCAACACATGAAAGACATGGACCTGTTGGAGCAGGTCCAGAGGAGGGCCACAAAGATGATCAGAGGACTGGAGCACCTCTGCTATGAGGATAGGCTGAGAGAGTTGGGGTTGTTCAGCCTGGAGAAAAGAAGGCTCTGGGGAGACCTAAGGCCTTCCAGTACTTAGAGGGGGCCTACAGGAGAGATGGGGAGGGACTCTTTATCAGGGAGTGTAGTCATAGGACAAGGGATAACAGTTTTAAACTGAAAGAGGGTAGATTTAGGTTAGATATTAGGAAGAAATTCTTTACTGTCAGGGTGGTGAGACACTGGAACTGGTTGCTGAGAGAAGTTGTGGATGACCCATCCCTGGAAGTGTTCAGGACCAGGCTGGATGGGGCTTTGAGCAACCTAGTCTATTGGAAGGTGTCCCTGTCCGTGGCAGGGTGATTGGAACTAGGTGATCTTTAAAGTCCGTTCCAACTTTAACCATTCTATGATTCTGTGATAATAGTGCTGAAGATGAAAGCTTGCAACAGAATTGTAAGAGCATTATTGGAAGATGTGTGTTAAACGCAAGTAGGATCAAACTGGTTCTACAATGAAGCATGGAGGGAACGTAAAGGTTAGCAAGCATACGGTCCGTGACGAGAGCCTGCACTACATTTAGCACAGCTATATGTGTGTCACCCGCACAAGCCTTCTCGGAGCCAAAACTCCTCTTGGTATTGCAAAGACTCTTCGTGTGCCATGCGTGTATTAGTTGTCTTTTTTTAAATAGACCATAGAGATGGCCGGTTGGTGTATGATGTAATTATGCATCTGAAATACTTTCAATAATAATTTTCTGCATTTCAGATTTTGAGTACTTTGGAAGGACAGAAAATTCCAAAGAAAAATGTGAATTCTATGTTAATTCTGTGCTTGAATTTCCTAGATTTTTTTTGTAGCACATTATCACATCCATAGTTGATGTGTTCACACTGGCACCTCCTGTTTCCTCCACCAGTCCTTACACAGGTAGCCTGCTGGCAAAATGAACTCCTTTCCTGAGTCTGGTTTTGCCAGCCCTACCCAAATATGCTATCAGCCCATGCAGTCTCGTCTTTCCTTCAAAACCCTGATCAGCGTCCCTGTTCAGTAGGAGTTGCATGTGTCTTAGTTTTTCACTCAAGGTTTTTTTTTCCCCTTTAACTGGCATCCCCATCCTACTTTCTCTTCACACACAATTTCAGTCTTAATAGGGCAAGAAGAAGGGCTCAGATCCCGTTTGTTTAGACTCTGCAGATCCGTGCTGACATGTGCAGCAACAAGTTCTGCAGAACCCCTGCCTACCAATGGACAAGCTCCTGATGTTGTCCCATACACGGTGATTGGCAGGACAACTCAAATCACATATAAGGGGAAGGAAAAGTAAATAGAACTGACCCTAAATTTAGCTTTACGTATCAGAGCAGACTGAGGGACACGGACAGCTTCGAAGAATGAGGACTTTCAGCATGGATCACAGATGAGAGGAGCACCCTGTAGAGCAGTGGAGGAACTTAACAATTCCTTTAAACATGAAAGTCAAAGCAGATGTATGGACTGTCTGGCTTTCAGTTCAACTCTCTGGGGCAGCCTGCAATGCTAGGATTATTCCAGTTTCTACTTACACAGTTCTGTCAAGAATAGGCAATCAGGCAGAAGTTAATTAATGGCTGCCTGCCCCTGCTCTTCAGCAGCAGCTTACATTGCCCAACCGCTCCTTCCTCCTTCCCTCTTTGTATTCTGTCCCATTACTCGAGCCCTCTCAGCCCTTCTGTCTTAATCTTTCTTGTCCGAAATCTTTTTGTTCTTCCTCTCCATTTTTTCCCCTGCAAACACACTTTTATTTCTGAAAATAGCATGCACACATTCTTTGTTATCTTCTGTAGTCAGCTTGCATATTTTGCCCTCGTTCCTCAACAGAAAAAAAACACATCAATAAAATGAAAATAACTGTGAAGTACCTAAAATTTACTCACTGTTTCCCTAAACTTCTGGGCACTACTAACGTAGGGCTTACTGACAAATTCTCCAAATTTAGTAATTAGAAGTAAATAAAACATGCAGCATAGAAATTAACTAGAACTACCAGTTTATCTTTTGATCATCATTCTGTGGAAGTTTCTGGCCATTAAAGCATCTGTTCAAAGGTAAGTCCCCCTTAGTAGATGTTAACCTCCTTTAGTAGAGTCAGACTATTTCAAATAAGGGGAAAAGAAGGGAGAATTCATGCTCCAAATGAAAGAAGCCTTCAGAGAGAATGTCTGATACCCTTATTTCTGCAAGGCCTTTGCCAATCTCAGCAGATAATCAAGGGTGTTGAAATGTTCAGTTGCCTTTTGGGTTGAAGAAATGAGGTATTACTGGCACACCGCTGGGAGCTGGGCACTGCACTGACATTGCTATATCCATGAAATAGATTGTAAGTGTTGTCAGTTTAGCACCTTTAAGTACTACCCTCATACACACATAAAAAATTATCTTAAAAGGTCATTTTTTACAGGAAAATTACGAAAAGCTGAAATAATACATCTGGTATGAAAATGTCACAGCAGCTCCATCACTAACGTAATATCTAAAAAAATTGCCTCGAAATATTTCAGTATATCAGGTCATGTCAAGCATGTCAGGTCTTTCAATTATCTCAGCATTCCAGTGATTCTCCTCAGGTCGAGCCTTCAGTGCTCAGCCTGTTGCAAGAGTAGGTGTCTGTACCTCCATTTCAGTGCTGTTCTTCAACTCCTGGAGAAAGAGAGAAAATAATATCTTCTGACTGTACTTTTGCCCCAAGAAAAAAAGAATCTTTGTTGTCATTCTGTAAAGACCACTTTAGAAGGAGTTACACAATAGCAAGTCAGCAGAGAATACAGTCACTCTCACATAAATTACCTTAAAAATATCATTCTTCGTTTAATGAAAGTCTCGAGTTTTCAAAGAAATAAATACAATAATACCACATTTCCTCACCTAGGGAATAAACTCAAGAGTAAGTATGTTTTTAACTCAAATGGAGAAATAATAGTATGAAATCTTGTATCTATTTTTTTTTCCTGTCAGTGAGCAGACAGTTAAAGCCATGACCTACCTGTCTGAATTCGAACAGCAAACTTTTTTTTGTCCATCAAAACATCACCATCTGTAGTAGGGAGACTGACCTCTTCAAATATCTTTCCAAAGAGAATCGTTCCAGCTTTCACTCTTTAACTGTGCCATTACAGCAAGCACCGCTCTCAGTGATCTCTGCTCTTTTGTCTAGTATTATACGGTAAAATATAAAGAGAAAAAGACTGAATCAGATATCCTCGCTGTTTTAAATTACAAAGGGAGGAAATTCAGTATCTGTAGTATCTGAACAATAAGACTTTGAAATAATAAACTTCAGACTGCTACAAGGTCTACTGCAGCCAAATGCTGCGAGGGAATGTTCCCATCAGGTATTGAGGTATTTCTTGCACTCCTTAGGCCACGCTCAGCCTCAGTCCATTAATTATGGGCTTTTTTTTTGATTACGCAGTACACGTTGTAAAAGAGTCCAGGAAAAGTAAAAAACAACAGTATATATCTTCAATAGAAGAGCTTTCTGAATTAAAGAAATACATATATTAAGACTGCAATATTGAAATATTAGGAGTACCTATACCTTTAGTTCAGTGTGAATTGCCAATGCTGCGTAATGTGTGTCTTTTTTTTAGGATTAAATAGAGATGGGCCCTGCTCCCTCTTTTACTTGCTGATGCAGGATGCAGTTGTTAAATCCAAGGATGGGAAAGATGGGTCTATGTATTTCTGTTGCAGTCAGGTCCCATGTAAGGTACCTGTGCTCATACAGATACTCACAGGCAGCAGACTCCTGCCTTCCATACCCTCTCTTCCCTGCTCTTTGTTAAGTTCCAGTCCTGCAACTCCTTAATCAAACAGTTATTTTAAGAAAAAAAAAATGTCATTTTGTGGATTTTTGTCCGCTCAAGCTTGACAGAGCTAAAAGAGAGATCTTCCCACCTTTACCCTGGCCCTATATGCCTACGTCCTTTTCAGCCCCTATGAGGCCACCCCCTGTCACTCGTGCCCACACAAAGGACATCATCCTCAACTCAGACCTCGCTGCAGATCCTGCCGCTGAAGTTATGTCTGAAAGATTCAGTGCAAAACATACCTCACATGCAGCTTTCCCATCTGCCCATTCAGCTAAAATTCTTGTCTAGGCTCATCTCCCTTCTCATCTACTTTTCCCTATTCCTTTCTCTGGTTTTCAAAAATGCAGTTCTGATGTTGCCATATCTATTGTAATGCTGCTTCTCAGCTTCTACCATGTTCCTTTTCCATTTTTATCCCTCCTATATATTCACCTCTGCTGCATCAGTCATAAATTTCTTGGGTTGGATTTCACTACACTTCACAGGTTTCATCTGCCATTTCTTTACGGCAGATGACATCTGCCATACAAATTTGTTTAACACACAAGGCCAATGTATTGGCCTTCTGGTCGCTGTTAAATTTTCAGCCAAGTGTGTTGGGTTTTTTTCCAGGCATCCTTCATACTTAAGATGTGTTCCATGTAACTTGCAAACTCAATTCATTTTTCCTCTCAAAATACCCTTTTACCACCATGCTTCCAAAAGCATCCATGGTCCAATGGATTCTGTCTCTCATTGTCTCACAGTTTACTTGTGCTTCCCTGCTATAGCTCTCTGTTTGTTTCTTGTTCTATGCTTGTATTCCCAAACTGCCCCAATTTGGCGCAGACTAAGTATTTCCATTTTTGTATTGTTTTTCTGTCTCTGATTTATTTCAGGTGTAGCAGAATTTTGAGTTATGATTAAAGATCTTTGACATAAAAGCGATAGAAGGAATATTAATCATTTTTATCATGTGACTTTCAGATAGTGAGCTCATCAGGTAAGCCATGTTCTTTTTTTTGTAAAGTACATATAATTTGGGCCACTGTATAAAGAAATAAGAATACCTAATAATAATAAAGAATTATGAAAGTATTAGACTATAGAGGTGATGTACTGGTTCAGATTAAGGGTCTCTCTACCCTAAGTGGACAGCCAGAGAAGAGCAGGAACCAAGCAAGTATATATGATACTGTCTACTGATTTCCCAACTTCCAATTATTTTCAGCTTTGAGAATTTCCTGATCCTGATGTGCTTTGTCCATTTAGTGGCCTGTAATGAGTCTTTCTTCTAAGAATCTTTCTTCTAATAACTTGTCCATTCTCCCTTGTAACCGATGTAGAGTTATTATTGAAACATTATTTTATGCAGAATACTATCTTATGTATGAAAACAACCGTGTTTTATTTGTTTTGAACCTGGATCCTGTCATCTCCTGCTATACCTCCCAAGTCATCTCTTTCCCAGGCTGAAGAATCCCAGCAAACACAGTCACTTCTGATAATGTGACTGAGATAGACTTCCATTTCTCCAATGACCCTTGTTTTCCTTCCATGAATCTTTTCCAATCTTTATATATAGCCTTTCTGCAATGAGGGGCTGTATATGGGAGATATATATATATATATATATGCGCGTTAATTGTGCATTTATTCAGTTGAATAATAATGTTTTCTGTTCTCTATTCCTTTCCTAGTACTTTTTAACCTCTCTTTTTTTTGGGACATGGAGCGAGCATTGACTGCACTGAACTGACACTCCCATAAAACTATCATAATCCCAAGGTCTTGTTCCTAAGTGGAAACAGTCAACTCCAAGTCCATCATTTTATTTGTGAAGCTAGGATTGCTTTTCCTCAGAAGCATTGATTTCTTTACATTTATCTACACTGCATTTCACTTCCTTTACGTTTATCCAGATTGAATTTCATCTGATATTTTATTTACTGCCCAGATGAATAAGAGTTTACACCATTAGTAGCTGAACTGTTTCATACCTGAGTTCTCTCTGTTTTTGCGATAGTAGTGGTTTCCTAGTATTTTATCAGAGCATTTTATATTTTTTTCTTAGTATTTTATCTGTAGCTGCTTCCCCAATAACTTCAAATTCAGACAGATTGTCTGCTGAGACCTCTTCCCCCAGCGAACAGCACTTTAGCATGGGAGTATCTTCATTTCTTTAGCACAGAGAATACTGATGGAAAGAATTCATCTCCCTAAGTACACGTTTCATACAAATCATCCGCTGGCCTAATGGACGCTGGCAGGTTTTTTGCTGTGGTTCAAATATGACTTAGTATTAATTTTGATTCTTTTATCTTGTTGATTCTCAAATTCTTTTTCCATTCTGCCTAATTGATCATATTTTTACATTTAATCTATTAGAGCTTATGATACTTTTAATTTTCTTGTTTTAAATACAATTTGAAGGATTCCTTCCTGTTTATAGTAGTCTCCTTGACTTTGCTGGAAATTATTTCAGCTTCCTTTTATATTTTCTCTGCTGTTTCCATAGGTGATAAGCACTAATGCTGTCATTCCAGTATAGTGTTCTCCAGTAGCTTACATGCCTATGAGAATTTAATTCCTTGAAGCACCCCTTTCAGATATCTTGTTAAGAAGCTTCCTCAAATTTCTGTGTGTTCCTTTTGAAGTAGAGCACAAGAAGTGTGGATTTTTTGAAATCTGCTGCCTTTGTAGGAATGCTGAATAAATACATGGTCACTGTTAGAGAAGAGCAATTAATCAGTAAGATTTTTAGTAGATCCTGCTAATTACTCAGTAAAAAGTCAAGGTTTGTATTTTTGGATGTGGGCTCACTCATCACGTATTCCATGAGAGTCATCCGTAATGTCTAAAATTTCCATCTCTGCTTATATCTCAGTATCGTGTTCATCCAGTCCAAAGTGGGAATAACTGAAGTCCCTCAGTACAACTGCCACCTTCCTGATTTTTCTCACAATCTTGCAGTCTGTGTTGCCATCCTTTCTGCATGGATATTAAGAGAGACCCAGTACTACCTCTGTCCGGTTCAGGTCTGAAATTTCAATCCATACAAATTCAGTGAGGTGGTTAATTTGTTGATTTTATTTGATTCTAATTTCTTGAATGTATACTACGTCTTTGCCCTGGGCACAGTTTATTCTATCATCTCATGTATATTTTCTGTCAGTGTGCCACTGATTGTTGTCTTCCCACCAAGTTTCCAGTATCTGCTATGTCATTTTTTTTGAGTGAGGGAGGACATTCCTGTTACTCCATCTTATTCCTTAAACTTCTAGCATTTGCCTGTAAGCATGTGTACCTCTGTTTTTTTCCCATCTTGGGAACTCATTTAAATAACACTCAGTTAGTTTCCCATTTACTACCTGAGTATTTACATCCTTTGGCCAATCCTTTACTGGAGAATACAAAACTTCCAAGTTTTTCTTTTCAGCAGCATTAGCATTTCAGAGCTGTGTGTTCTTGTGCATTTGCCTTTCACAGTCTCCAGTTTAAATGCTCAGTTATGACTTTCTAGATTTTCAGTGTCAAACCTAAAATCACACAGTGTCACTCTCTGTTAGGGACCTGCACCAACAGGCTTTTCACCCTCCTAGGGCAGTTTGGCTGTCAGTGCCCAAGACCAGCAGTGATGAGACGCAGCCCTGTGACCTTGGCTCAGACTCCGGAGAAAGAGCTGTGTGAGAAAGAGCCAGGAGAAGCCTTACTGGGGGGGCTCTGCAGCTCTGGAGCTGCATTTAAGCTCAGGTCTTACCCGTGGTCCCTGCCTGAGCAACATTGGATTGCCTTGCCTGGTCTTACCAAGATCTTGCCTGATGCTGGATTGACCGTAGACTTGCCTCGTTGCTATGTACCTGGCTGGCAGTCACCAAACTGGTGGCTGACCCTCGTCACCATCACCAGACCTGCTCTGCTCTTTTCCTTTGGGCCTTGGCACTGTGCCCTCTCTGCCTTGCTATCGGCACCAGCTCCTCGTTCACCCTCCCTTACGGAACAACTCCCTCTTGCAGCTCCCTGACACCTCATTCAGATGAATTTCAGAAGTACTCCCTTTATTCTGAAACTGTTCTCTATTAATGATGAATATGCGTTCTTCCTACTTATATTATCCAATCAAGGTAGTAAAAAATCTGCCTTTCCACCTCTTCCCATGGTCCCAAGGGGGGCAGGAAGCATTTTACTATCATAGAAACCGTAGTTTCCTCGTTTGCTCAAATTTTCTTCCCTTTGCCAATAGTACTGGTGCACCACAACCAGTTACCCCTTCCCAGCACTTCTTAGGAGCCCGTCCAGACTCCCCAAGGGGGTTTGCCACCTGCTATGGAAGTGGCAAGCTATGGAAGCCTGCAAGCCTGTGGAGTGACAAACCCAGCCATCTATATGTGCAATGACAGATGCTTCCACCAATACAGCCTTTCTCTTCCTCACTACTGGAGAAAGAAATTTTGTGCCATACAAGCAAAGAATGTCATTCCATTCTTTTCCAATAATCAAGACTCACTCCCTCTTAACAAGATATGAAAAATGTGAACATAAGCCAGTGATTCCCACTGATTTCAGTGGGCTCTGGCTCAGGTTTTTAATGACTGATACACTTTTCCCAGACGCAGCCTTTCATCCATCAAACCATTCTGTTGTTCTGAAAAAATCTGGGATGTAAAGAACATCTGCCACCATGAACATAAAAAGCACAGACCTGCTGCTACTAATGAGAAGTATTCTAAGGGCTCAGATTTAAAAAAAGAAGTTAATTAATTTTACAAGAATAATTACTTTGAATGTGAGTGTCAATGACCCTTCTCACGTAAAGCTTTTCCAATACAATCTTGTTTTGGTCTCAGTGAGGACAAAAGATCCTTCAGCTATACTGACAAAAATCTTTGTGAATTGCTACAAAATAAATTCTGCTGAAGGCGTTTCTATAGCTTCCTTTTAAATTCTATTTAGTTATTATCTGTAAACAAAAGAAGCTGAGCTGGCCTGATTTGGATTTCTATTAAAAATTATAATGAAATAATAAACCCAGTAAGCAATAAAGAAAGGAAATAACTGCTTTTAATGCTCTCTGTTAAATGTAATTGTGACATTTAGGAATCAATTTGCTTCTTTTTCTAATATTCATTATGTCACTGATTAGCACAATGTGTAGCAAAGACAGAGAAGACATCTTTTATCATCACAGATTTTATAGAACTAATCTGGTTTTAATCTAGTTTTGCCAAATTATGCAGGTTTTTCTTGAAAAAATAGTATTTTAAAAATTTGGAGCTGACTTAACCAATTTATTACAAAAGAAAAGGAATTCAGTTATTTTAGAGTTCCACTTCATCAAGACTCACGTATACAGTTTTGTTTTTTCAAAAAAAGAAAAACAATCGCTAAGACATGTCTTTGTTAAGGTACCCTGCTGGCGACATCTGGCAAAAATACTGGCACCTTGCCTGGAAAGTGCAGCAAGAACGGATAGATCTGATCTCATTCTGTGGCTGGGGAGAAAACAGACTACAGCGAAGGCCAGTCTTACGGCCTGCGACCATCAATTTCTTGGCAAGAAGCACAAGTTTCTTAAAACAGATGCAGGAAGGTGAACTGATTTTGCAAGTCAGGGAAAGAGATTTTACCTTCCTACATGATGGTAGAGCCCCCAGAACAGTCCCCGTTAGAGCTGGACCTTCAGAAGTCTCTGTGTAATTGTGTTTTATGTGCTACTGTGAAACAAATACCTCAAGGTATAAATGTTTACGATATAATAGTGCTAATTTAGTATTTTACAGGTCAGTCTCAATTTCAAGCATTTCTTGAGAACAGGGATGAAATCCTGCAGGATTCCTGAAAAAGCAGCAGATTTTCTTACACGCTGTCATATTGCTGAGCCAGACATTCAGAGTGATGACCTGTTCCATGTGAAAAAGAGAAATGCTGATTTTTATTATTTTATTTTTTTCTTACATTATTTGAAACCTAGCTTGGCAGTACTCAGTCTTGGAGGGTTTAGTGGTAGTGAGTGGCGGTGGAATCTGCTACACTGGTGATGGTTCATAAAGCAGAGATCCTCAAGAGACTTGAACACCTCCAGTCACAAACATGGGCAAGATTTCTAGCTAGAAGATTCTACTCCATCTTCCACAAAGATATTTGTATGCTAATTGTCATTTTGATGCTTATACAGATTAAGTACGCGTATTACATTCTGACAATTACAGGGGGAAATAGCAAAAAAAATTTAAATTATTTGTCAGAAAATACAGTAATTTTAGAAAATAACAGAGGAGCTTTGAGAAGCTCTTTTTTGTTACAGTCTCTGAAATTTAGCAGGAACAGCATTCTGATGTTGAAGATGTACCTTTCTTTGTCCTCTTAAATAAGTTTTATCTTAATTGTAAAAGGATTGCTATCCCCTGTCCCTTCCTCATTCCCTTCCTCTTCCCATTCCCAGATGAGGAGAAGGAGAGAAATGAGAGACCCTGGATTAAACAGATTGTTCTTTTAAAGACTTCCTTATTTTACTTTAAAAAAAAAAATTAGTTCATCTCTAGACTGGCCTCCTTACATAACTTTTTTTTTTTTTAATTAGCAATGATTCTGCTTTGGAGAGGTTGTGCAAAATGTATCTCCTATGAGACATATTTTTGTCATGGGTATTGCTTTTCAGAGCTCCAGCGCTTTAAACTATGCTTGCAGAAGATATCAATTTTTAAATGTATTCATTTCATCCACATCTGTTCTGCATTCCATGGAGAAAAACAGAAGGGTATTGGGTGCCTGAACACTTTAGGAGCACTACATGTGTTTGTTAAGACAGCTCTTTCACACAAGTCTTAGTGTTCTGCTTATGTCTTCGTAAATAGGGATGGCAGCCTGAAGGAGGTGTTTCTTAAGGGCAAGTCCCAAAGAGGAAAAACAGATGGGCAGAGACAGCATCGGTGCAGTAACATCTCAAAGTATACAAGCCTGTAAGTTAGTCAGACAAATAGGTTAGTGAAAGACAGGAGTCAACTTTTTTTGGACCAAGGATGTTCTGAAACAAGCAAGTAAACAAACAGAACATTCTGTTGTCTTTAATCTGATTTCTTGTGCGATGTAAGATGGAAAGGTATTTCACATAAAAAAAATGAAAGTACTTTATGAAACTCCTTTTTAATTAAATTTGCTAACTCTTATGTCCTGCCTGTTCTCAAAACTTTTTGATGTCTTAGTACATATAAGAAAAAATACCAAGATATGCTGTAGTTTTCCCCTTCACATTATTTTCACTTCAGTCTAGACTCTGCTGTTCAAATAAAACAAGAAATTCCTGCTCAGAAGTCTTATTACAGGTATATAATTCATGCAACCACACAATGTGAATCTTACAGATATGCTGTATATATCCTTCAGAGGAGGAGGATGGGCTCAGTCAAACATCAAAACATGTTATTATCCTTCTCCCATAAATATAATAATACCATTCCCTACATTTAAATGAAACTGTATTTTAAGAAAGGGTAATATGGGAATAGTACTTCTTGGTAAGTGCTACATCACACAGAGTAGAAGTTTCAAAAAAACCGCAAGTAAAACGCAAGAGTAGCCAAAGCAATACTTTCATGCACTTTTGGATAAAGCTTTTGTGATTTATTAAAGAGAGATCATGGGATCCTTTGTATTCTTAGAAACAGAATGCCAAGTTTTGTACTAATCTAGATAAATGCATATACAGAAAAAAAAAGTCATTTCTCAAAATTTGTAGCAGATGAGTCAGAGTACAATGCAGCACTTCGATCTGCATCCAAGCTGAAACATGGTCTATCTCCTTTCTCCCAAGTAGAGCGAGTACAGTATATTTATTTAGTGGCTAATACCCAGAAAGGAGGCAAGCTGGGACTGGGTTTCATATCTGCTACGCTAGAAATTATCTGCATCAAGTACTAATGATTCAAGTGAATGTGATAATTGGAGATACTGTAATTGTGAAAGGGCGATGGCTCGGAGATCCACTGCTTGTGTCTTTACAAGAACCTGGCACTATGCCCTTCCAGGCAGATTTTGTTTATGTCTAAATCGTACTTCAGGTAGCAAAGCCAGGAAAAGGTTTAAACCATTGCCACAATATTTATAGTTTATTCTCTGTTAAAAATGTCACTGTCTGCAAAATCGGGCCGCTTACAAAACTTGCAGTGTCTGACATCATGGCCCATGTAGGAGGAACCCCAAGACTGACGTTATTGCACAATGTGAACCACGTGAGAATACCAAGAAACGGATATTATTAGATGTTCTGCACAAGCTGTCCGGGTCTTACCAGGTTCGTACCAGGATAATGCAGGTGTCTTGGTTTTGCTCTGAAGAGTAATGAAAGCATGAGGTTTATCCAGTAACATCTTCCAAAATGCAACTGAAGTCTATCCCTGTGCGTCAGCTTGTATCTCCAGTGATTTTGGGAAGGGCCAAGGATGACATCCTGAAAGGTTGATTTATTCTCGCTCTACTTTAGATTGCCTCTGGGAGCCACCTGTATCTTTCTATTGATTTCAGAAGGGAGACCTCCTTAAACTAAACGCCTAACTTTTGCATTTCCAAAGTTTTGTGAAATGTATTGCCCCCACAGCACTGTCATTCACTGAAACACAAGTGAAACACGCTCCACATTCGTGCTTTTCAGATGGCTCTGTGTCACCCAACAGCGTCAGGATCTGCAACGTAATTCAAAGACTCCTCAAGTAATCAGTTACAGTTCTGTTATCTGGTATTAGCGGCTGGATTGGTGTGTCTCTTCTTGCTGCAATGCATAAAACATACTGGATTTCTAAACTACCTGCAAAACATCCTTTTGCAATTTCTATTCAGTAAACCTTTCTACTTTGTAAACGTTAACCTTCCTCTAAAAACTACAGCAGAAAAGAGAGGCAAATAATGTTTTCTCTGGAAAGTACATGAATAACATTCTTACTTCCAAAATAGTGGTTATCTGTCCTGTTCATAAATTGCAAGAGTCTCTCTTTGCCCTTTCCATAAAGAAAACAAAAGCCTACGACTCATGTTAGTGGAAGACAGATGAGATTTTCTCCAGCCTAGGTTTGTGGAAAATAGCTTGATCAGAATTATGTCTCATCCTGTCCTCTAACGGCTCTATCACTGTCTTAAATGAGAACAAGTTTTGGCTTATTGAAACTGTTAGATCTGGGAGCCTTATTCTTTCTATAAATTGTGTTTCCATTAAAATACTGACATTCTCCATTACAGAAAAAAATACAGAAAAATAAATTAGAATACAAAATCTATTTATACTTTTCTAACTGTGTAATCCTTTGTTGGCACAGCTTGTGCAGACAATGCCACAGCAACAAGACTGTACTTTGTAAACATATGCTGTTTTCATGTTTCTTTGTTAACGTTACATTGTTCTATTTAATGTTTGGGATACGTAGTGAATGCGAGGTCTCATATATCATTCCCTACAGCTGTTGCACAGTCAATTATACTAATTTTTTTTGGGGGGGGGTAGGAGGGTGTATTTTTACATTTCAGAAGCTGCTTATAAGCAGCTTGCTCTGTTCCCAGACTGTCTGCTTGAGTCACTCCCGTGGGAGCTGCATCAGTTTCTCATAAGCAGCAATATGTCCTGGAAAGGGCTGTCAATAACAAGTTATTCTTTTCCGGTAAAGGAGAACAGTTTTATTCAGAGAGACAACTGTGATCAGATTTTTATAAATAATTACCCAATAGTTTTTGGTAGCGTGAACCTGACTGTCATGCCAGCCCTGGAAATCCATGACTTGTCCCGGTCAGCATAGATTCCCAGCATAAGAAAATCAGCTGAGATTTGAGTAAACTTTGGTAAAACTGTAAGCAAACAAAAGATTAATCAAAGGCTAACTTAAAGAGCAGAGGACTTGTAAGGACTATCTATTTCTTCCCCAGCATATGTAAAAGAAACAGCACAGAATGGTCCTGGAAGCATTATTCAAGTGTGCTTCTCCTTAGTCCACAGCAGAAACTAAAATGCATCCTTTAACCTCCTGTATTAAGATGAAAGATCAAAAGCCTGAAGATAATCACAGGCATTAGAAACAGAAGTGGTTTTAATTTGTCTGGAACAAGTTGTTAAAAACAGTTCCAGGTACCAGTCCTGTTTAGTGAAGGTTTTGACTTTCTATTGAGCCATTAAACTTATTTTTTATTTATAGAGTTCATATCATTTTTCAAATTGATCGCAAGAGCAGCTTACAGGGAAATACCATCTATGGATGCAATCACAGGAAAGAGATTACCTGTAAAAGGGCACTGATCCAGCATAGTTTTTAGGGGAATCATTCCAGTAACTTCTTGCGGTCTTTTGGTGAGGTTCAAGCCTTCCAGTTGGGTGCAAGCTGTGTCAGGCCTATACTTCTGCATCCTAACTTTTGGCAGATTATATGATTTAAAACAAAATATATTTTAAATATAAAGACCAACTCTTTCACTTGCTCTCTTGAGCCTAGAGAGTAAGCAGGGACCACAATTTAGTTCAAGTATTTGATTCTCAGCTGTTCTTCTTTTGCCATGTCATTCTCTTTCTTGCTTTCTGTTCCTAATAGTCACGGAATAATACTACATATAAAAAACCCCGTACATTTTATAAATGTTGGTATTTAAAACCTGTTTTTTTTTAATCCATTTTGGAATGTCTTATTACTCACTCTTACACATCTCTATTTCTGTTTCTCTCCCATAACTACTGAAGTCTTTCAACTGAAATGTGTTATTTTCAGTAGGCTCCGAGGAACTCTTGCCAGTGACAGCTGCTTTAACCTGTTTGCTCCTGCGGGATCTGTTACCTGAGGTGCTTCCACTGTCTCAGCCCACGCTGCTCCAAAATCCCTAAAGAGACTGAATGGGGACAGATTTGAATCTGTTAATTGACAGGTAAAAAACCTCAATATCCCATTATGAACAACCCATATAGCCACCTAGTTCCCTGTGCAATATACACTTTAATAGGTTTCTATGCGAGGAATGGATAAGAGCATTTTTATGGTAAGAAATGTTGTGCCCTTTTTATATTCTGTATATTCTTTTTATATTCTGTATGAACAAAGAAAGAACTTCCCTTTACATCTTTAATGCAGTTTCACCAATCACAATTTATGACAGATGAGGAACTGGGATTTTATAAAAATTATGTTCAAGGACAATTTTTTAAATACTTATAAATACATCTACATTTTGCCAGATGTTTAACTTCAGGAAAGAAAGATTAAGGAAATCCTTGCTTCATTTTCTTACTGGCAGTTTCACTTTTGCTAAATAGCACATATTCACATATTCACTCTCTTTGTGTAAAAGTATTATTTATTCTCACTTTAAAATAAAAGGCTTTATTTTAAAGTAAGGATTTACTTGCTTTAAAGTAATTATAATTACTTTAATGCTACAGCAGTTTATATAGCTGTACACTTAAAAATGTAATATTACAGAAGTTCTATATATTAGGGCTAATATCTTTAAGTTTACAAATAGCACTGTAAAAATCCAGGGAACAATTTGTATCTAATACAAATTAATAATCATAAGTTAGATACATAAATGCAAATGGACTAAAAAAAAGTTTTTCTGTCTTAATAAAATACTATTCTTGGACTTGCTGAGCAGATTATAAACTCTAGAAAACTATTCTTCCCTTAGTAATAGAATATACAACCACCTTTGCCAAGTTGGGGTTTTTTTTCCAGATCTCTAGCAGCCTTATTTAACAGAAGTTTTTCTTACAGGGTTGCTAGCAGATTATGCTGCATAACATGTCTTTATATAAACTCATTCCAACTGAAATCAGATGTATTTTTTTATAAAATAATAATAATAATCTATTTATAATGCTACCACTATTGTGTATTTTTCATGGATGTATGGAGACAAGAAGCTTTATCAACCCGTACTTTTGACAGACATAAATGAGAGAAGTAGGGTATTTCTGTACCATGTATTTCAGTACCATTTGTTATTCATTTCTTCTTTGTTATAGCCCTTGTATTTAGTTAGTATTGCAGATTTCCAGTAGCTGTTTTCCTTTCACCATAGTTATCTTAAATGCTACGCGTATTTTTTTGTTGCAGTTTAAAAACCTGGTCTATATCCGTAATTTTTTCTTTCAAATTCTTTTCTTTGTAACATAACTTTTGACTTAACTACCTGTAACATACTGAAATTCTTACTTTTTTTTTTCAGAACTGTTGTAATATTTACAATGTTTACACTTAATGGAAGATTTTATCACAAGATGCAATGTTACTGCCCCTATGCGTCCACCTCAGTCCCTTACTGTCCTTAGAATGGAATATGCAGCCACTCCATTTCACACTCTTAAAACCAAATGTAAGTCAGACTTTAAGGAAGATGTGAACAGACTGCTCCAAATGGGTTTGGCAGAGATGTGCGTACACGTATAATGTTCTGCTGTTGCCCCCCGCTAAGAGCAGAGAAAGGAATAGAAGAACTTACAACAGAGGTAATAGACATACAAACGGGCACAAGAAGACATAAAAAAAAGATCACAAACCACAAAAAAACAGGGCTTACATTTACATTTTTACATTCTTTTTCAAAGTTTTAAAATACATTTTGCTCTCCTAGAATTCCTTTACTCTGCTAAGAATTATTTTTAAAAGTCTTTGCCTCTTTACCAAAACTGGTATGTCCTACAGAAAATCCTCTGTTTATACATTGTTCTGATCAACAGAGAAGTATCCTGGTGATACTGAACAATTCACAATGAATTTAGTGTCTTGACCTGTGACCAATTGGAACATCTCCAAGTATTTCCTTCCTATTTTCCTCCAATTAAAATATGTGACTTCAAAGTGACTATGTCTCTGTTCATTTTTTTCTTAATCGACTGATTCTGTCAAACCTTAGGAGTGCAATTCTTCAAATAACCTCTGATTTTATTATGACCTCATATTCCTGTTCTACAGGAAATCAGACATGATTATATCTGTGGCTTAAATCGATTGCTTGTAATATAAAAAAATGAAGCACACCGTAACTGATGTTAAACAAAGTAGGAATCTCTAGATATACGATTCATAATAACAGGTAAGGTTTAGGGAAGAAAGGCTTTAGAAACGGAAGACCACCAAATATGAAAATAAAGCATTTGGAATAGAAGAAAAGTTTCTGAAACTAAAAGCTCAAATGAGCCTAAGGACAGGAACAAGCCATGATAACAATCAAAGACGGACAAATGAGAGACAGAAGGTGTGAGGTGAGGCTGTACAGGAGAACAAAAGAAAAGAGGAAAAAATAAATGATAAAGTACCGGAATAACCCGAGGACTTGATTTTCAGCAGTGCTAAGCGCTACTGCAAATCTAGCCCCTTAGTTCTTAATGGACCGGTTCATCACAAAACCTTGCCAAAATACCTGAAGGATTTACGGATCCACTTACTTAAAAAGCAGAAACCCACACAAAAATAACTTTACTCAGAATAAAAGAAGTGACTAGTCTAACTAAAGCATCATAAATTTAATTGTCAGGTGTGAACACAAAGACACCAAACTTTAAGAGGAAATAAATGTGTTTACTTTCAGCTTGAGTAGCTAAGCAACAGAGAAAAGAGTGGTAAAAATCTCTACTTCTATCTACTCTTCACTCTCTGTAAGGGAATGGATGGATTCTTGATGAGTCATAGAAACTTGTTAGTCTTCAAGTATGGCCAATATATCGACAGCATTGCTATAAATTAACATATACAATTTATATAACTATAGCATAGTTCAAGCACAGAAACATGGCAGCTAAGTAGGTATTTCCAGGAACCACGGACCCACCATCAAGATGCCATGAGGTGGCTTGAGTTTACACTCAAAATTTCACCAAGCCAAGCAATTGAGAGAATGCATTTTCAGCGATGCTTGCACTGGGTGTACTTTAAGAATATTAATTCACGATATCTAAAATTAGAAGTCTGCTTGTTTTCACACTTTAATTTTTTTGCCTGTAAAATTCATTAACATACACAACAGTCCAAGTAACAGAATAATAAGACATGTATATGAATAATAATAACATAATAATAAGACATGCATATGAACAATGAACCAGCTGAGTCATACATCCCAGGCAATAAAAGCTGACGTACACAATCATTAAATTTTATGAAAGCCCATAAAAACAATAACAAATTTTGCAAATTGACCAGGTACTGTGCCACTGTTTAAATTCATAAAAGCACAAGAAGCCAGCAAAAGTATAAATCATTGAGGGGGGGGAAAAATATACTGAGAAGCATATAAAAACCACGATGTATTTCCTAAAAATAGATGCTCAAGACATGCCCAGTGGAAATAATGTATCCCTGTATCCCTGAGTAGCATAGAAACAGGCTACTCAAAGTCTCTGAATTTCTGCCACTTAGCTTTATATCGGTGGTGCAGAAGAAAGCAGACCATTTCAATCTGAGGCGAGTTTTGCTCAGCAGCCCCGCATGGTCACTGGCTGTCCATCTACCCTTTGGTCTCTCCCTGGTTATCCTGCAGCTGCTTTGGCAACTGGTATTTCCCATGACCCAAATATATGGTGAAAAGTTCAACTACTGTAGCAGAAGGTGAGCAGTGTAACCTTCCAAGTTACTCTTGGAGGTTTGGGGTATTTCTCTCTTATAAAAGAAATGGCAGTGATACTATTGTTTTCAAAACTTTTAACTGCATGTGCAAATTGCTCTTTTCCATTTGGAAAAAAATGGAAAAATAATGTCTCCACCACATGATGTATACTGAAAGAGTTAACAAGACACTTGGAGCACACTAACCACATTCCCTTTCTGTTTATCAACTCTGAAACAAATGAGACAAGTAATAGGATTGTGTTGCTCCAAAGAAAACATTGTTATAATTTTTCTGGTGTCATCCAATGACTTGTCAAATATATCTGTACAAGTTACTAAATATGGCCAACTGCCAGCTTTTTTGTCTTCCCCCTGGTTATCTGTTAGCCAGATTATACTGGCTCTGGCAAACCGAGAAACGTTGGATTATGGGATGATAACCAAGGAGTATGGGTTTTTTTTAGAATTTATTGTGACAGGGACCATTTGAGACAATTCTTGAAAACAAGCAGAAGCCAGCCTGTGGAACTAGTAAGTGAAAAAACAGACATCCATTTGTTTAAATACATTTATTCACTGCTGTTTCCTTATTTTTTACTTCAAAATTTTACCTTGATATACACCCACACAAACCATTAGCATTCACGTAAAGTTACTCTGCTTCTAACCTAGGAAAGGGACTCTTTTTTGTCTTAGGTTAGTAGCGCGTTGATATTCCCTCTACCTAAACATGAATTTCTTAGTGACTGGGGGCAAACTTACGTTTTGGGTTACCTTTTGTGAAAGAAATCATACAACAAAGCAGCTGGTGATCCTAAGATCCATTAGGTTCCCAATTCTGTATAAAATAAGATATACAGCAATTGAGACCAAACTTGGACACTATTATACAGTAAGTATAGTATTACACAGTAAGTAGCCCTGTTGCTCATTTAGAGTTACCTAACAAGAAAAATAATGAAATCCAACCCAACCTTGGAAAAAGTATGTCTCACTTCACTATAAACTCCTCTGCCAAAGATAATTTCTTTGTTGTGTATCGTGTGTATGTTAAATCTGAAAATCAAAGGTCTCTCTCAACGCTGCGTACGCACCCGACTTTTGCCACCCCGACTGCAGCAGAATAATTAACTGGGCCGTTTTATGATGAATTTCGCTTTTCTATCCTTTTCAAGACAACGAAACCCTAACTCTCTTGCCTCACACCTTTCAACCACCCCCTCAACTTTTACCCCCGGCGGATGGTGAGGACCGACCTCGGCGGTGAGGTTTGCGGAGGAGGAGGTTTGAGGTGAAGAAGGGGATGGCGAAGGGGGGGGGGAGGACTCGCCTGTGCGCCATCAAAGCGGCCCCATTCCCACCGAGCAGAGGCCAGGCGCCCACCGGGAAGGCCGCAACGGCTCCCCGAAGGCGGTGTGAGGGGAGCGCCGAGGAGGGGAGGCAAGCGGCCCTGTGGAACCGGCCGCCCCTCTCACCCCGCCGCCCTCAGCGCAGGCGCTGCCCACAGCGCTCTCGGCG
>VYZM01008963.1:79818-144064 GCA_013398915.1 Dromas ardeola
TACATCCGGGCGGCGGCGGGCACCTGCCGCGGCGGGGTCCTCGGGTGACATTGGGCCTCGGCAGCAGAAGGGGGAGGACGGGCTGCGGAGACTGGTAAAGAGAGAGAGCGAGACCTTCGCTTGCGCCCGCTGACGCCATGTTTCGTGTGATGGTCAGCCACGCCAAGAAGCACCCCAGCGTGAGTACCCGGCGGCGGGGCACCGGTGGCGGCCGTGCCGTGGCCCCAGCGGGCCGTCCTCCCCCCGCCTCCCCTGCCGGCGGCCGGTGCCCTCCCCGGGCCCGGCGGGCGCCCCCTTCCTCGCTCTTCCGTCTCCTTTCCCTCTGGATGTCCGGCCCCTTCGGTGGGCCGGGGCTGACGGCCCGGGGGCAGCTCGGGGCCGGTGGGACAGACACGGTCAGGTCCTTTTTTCCTCCAGTGTGTGTGGGCCTTGCTCAAGTCTCGAGGTGGCTCATCCGTTTTTTTTGCTCATTTCTTTCCCTGCACACACCCACCCCCATATCCATTTTCTTACTATATGATCAGGGTGGCAGGGGCTGTTTTGGGCAGTGGAGGGACCGGCGTTTGTTCTCAGAAGCGTGCTGTTACAGGACGTTTGTTTGTTCCGCATGTAGCGGTATTTTTTTCATTCCTGCTCCTCTGTAGCTGGTAGTTCCTCTCTGACCCCGGGGCTGTCCTGCACACAGGGAGCTTGTGTCAGGGTTTTAGAGGGCCATGCGTTACGGCTTAGAGTGTGTGAGCATGTTCTTTGGTTTGTCATTGCTGTAGTCAGAAATGCTATGTAATAATACTATTATGTTATATAGTGGTATGACATTTAACTTTTTTTTATTATTGATGTTCTAGTTGATCCCTCTGTTTTTGATCATCGGATCTGGAGGCGTTGGCGCAGGCCTGTATCTCATGCGTTTGGCAATGTTCAACCCTGATGTCTGGTATGTATAAAACAATTCACAGCGCCCACTTCTCTTGCTGCATATATTAAAATAACCTTTATTGCCTTGATCTTTATGTTTCTGGAGGCCTTAACGTCTTGCTCCAATGTCACCGACACTGAGTGTGTGGAGATTTTCTTGATTAGAAGATTTGGGGGTTTTACCACATGATATTTAGACACTGCTGGCAAAGGACTGTGTCTTCTTCTGTGGAAACTTAATTGGATGGGTGACTCTCCTTGGCCTAATTACCACAGTACACATAGGACTTTTATTTATTTTGAAGGTAGTGTGACTCTCTTAATACGTTCTCATATCTTGCATTTCTCTCAATAGCTGGGACAAGAAAAATAATCCAGAACCTTGGAACAAACTGTCTCCCAGTGACCAGTACAAGGTAAAATGGAAAATACAGATTTTTAGTAAACATAATATCAAAGGCGTAGCCTACTGCTTTAGGATGTTTGAGCGTATTGTAAAGTAGCTGAATGAGTGATGTATTTCCTCTGCTGCGCAACGTTTGTTTGTCCCTAGAACTCAGAGCACGGAGAGTTGAGTTTGAGATTATAAACTTTCCTAGAGCTGGTTCACAATGGGGCGAAAGGATTCTATATGGAAGCAGTCATATATATTGCACTGTAAGAAAAAGAGGAATTATTTGCAGGAGAAAGAATGTACTAGCTCATAATACTCAGAAATAAACTACAGGGAGAAGGACAAAACCTCATAAGTCCTGAACTAAAGCTTTCTAAGCTCTGAACTGTTGTCCTTTACTCATGGGAAGCAAAGCAGGAAAATCTGAGCGTTTAACATAAATGGTAATTCAGTTCTACAGTTGATTGTTTGAAAACAAAGCAATTGTCCGTAAGTAACTGGATGCAATAGAAATATTCTTTAAGTAATATTCAAGTTAGTTCATTGAACTAATAAGGAAGCAGGAAAAGACGTGTACGACATCTGGAAGTTTACAGAAATCATGTTTTTATCAAGTGGTATTTTAGTAGATTCCTGTTAAAAATATTTTAAGTTTCTCCTCAAGCTACTGAAAAAGCAAACCTATGTTTTCAAAGCTGGTGTCTGTTCAGTACCATATCTTACTGTTCAAATAATTGAAATAAGCAAAAAAACCCAACCCACACTCCAAAATAAAATATGCTGTAGTTCCCTTAAAGGTCCAGGAAGAACATACTACTTTGTTTTCATTGCTGTTTCTGGAATGTTGCTGTTTCTTAAATATCTAAACGAGGCAAACTCAACATAGTGCGCAGCACAAATGCTTTTAAAGAGTGCATGCCTTGTGCATTCCCCTTCTGTCTTACCATGCAAACACAGCCTCAGGGTTTACCATATTTGGGTGTGTGTATCATTGAGGATTTTTTTTTTTTTTCCGAATCTGCACTGTGGGAAATGGAAAGGCAGATACTCTGAACGGAAGATGACTGCAGAGTAAAAAGCTCTGATATAACAGGTTTTAGCTTTTGATTAAACTTTTTTCTTTTGTAAACTTCTCTTTGTCATGCCAACTTCCTCAGTCTTGCCAAAGAAAAGAGTTGAAGACCTGATCATTACTGTAGGAGCTGCACACAGAAAGCTGTAATTTGAATGCGCTGTGGGCTGTTTTGTTTTCTCTGAGGAAGTTAAAATTAAATTTGGGCATAACTAAGAATAATCAAGAAAAACTATAGCATTACATGCTTGACATCAGCTCAGGCTGGGATGCCAAAATATGCTTTTAGTCTGTAAATTCATTGCCTCGGTGACTATTTGGGCTGTTTTGAATTGCTTGTAATGGGATCCAACTTTATTAATATAAAATGAGAGCGTGAAAGGATCTGGTTTAACTTTCCCTTCCTCCCTGTCATACCGTCAGTTCTAGATGCAAACTTAGTTTTTGCAGCACTGCTCTAAATGAATTCAAATGATGCATCTTTTTTAGTAAATACCATGGAAAATGGATAGTCAAACTTCTTACTCATTTTTTTTGCCTTCTCTTTCCTAGTTCTACTCAGTTAACGTAGACTACAGTAGACTGAAAAAGGATCGTCCTGACTTCTGAACAACACATTCATCTCCATAAGCTGCACAGAAAGGTCTTCCGGAAGCCGTCCGCACAATTGTCATGCTTAATCATCCAGGAAATAATCAAACCTGCCTCACTCTGCACTTGGTCATGTGTTTGGAAGTTTTTTGATGAGGCTTAATAAATGTCTGAAACTTGAAGTGTCTACTCTTTACTCTTAATTTTGCAAAATGAGAATATCCTCCCATTAACAGTTTGTTGTGTGATCAGTCAAATAGTAAGCAAAAAGCCAGTTCGCGTTTCCTCAACAAGAATGCAAAGTTGTCTTGGTGAGCTTTATACTCAGTCTGTTGATTTTTAAAGAAATAATTGCATGTTCATGCAGTATAGTGAACCAGAGGAACTTGAAAGCACATACTTGTTTGTGTGTGTATATATATATTTATTTTTTTTTTTAATTGCACCTGAATTTTTTTACTTGCCACTTTCTAAGTTTTCGTAGCAGACAAGTCAATGCTGACAAGTCCTTGTCCAGCAGGGAGGCAACAGATGTTGCCATATGTTGCTGGAGGGAAGGGAAAAAAAAAGGCCAAGCTCTCTGAAAAAGGTTTTGTTTCTTTTTCATTTTAAGTAGTTTGTTAATAAACAAGAAGGCAATCTTAAATATTTAAAAAATAAAATTCTAGGAACATATTTAAGATTTTCTGTGGATCACGCTTTTAAGGAAGGGAAGCACACAGCAGAGCAGGGTACAGGATTTGAGGAATAATTAGATTTTAATGTAAAATATCTTTCAGCAAGGGCAAATTCTCATACTTGCTTAATTCTTGCTATGGGAAGGCAAAAAGAAAGTATCTTTGCAAGTTTGTAATTTGGTAGATTCTTCTTTGTGCTTTTCTGTGAACATCTGGTCTTTCCTTGGAAAAGGGATATAATTCTTGACCACCTGACAGAGTACAGCTGTTCCTATCTGGATACATTTCAGTGCACTTAAAGTGGACTCTCAGAATGCAGATAAATGTAGCTGCTGTTAGAAATAATTAGGATAGATTCAAAGAAACTGAGCAGCAAGAACTTTTGTTGGAGAAGAAAAACTATTCTGTGGTAACTGACTGAAAAATAAATACTTGCAAAGGCTTCACATCTTACGGAAAAATCTTACAGGTCAATTGAATGTGATTTATTTGGTACTAGTTCTGATTATTTTCCATTCCATTATATACCAAAATGGTGGCTTTACTTGGAGTTTTCACTTGCTTGTTCGAGAGGCTTTCATGAAATCTGAGGAAGAAAATGAGTGTTCTGACGATGTTTACGGTGGTGGGCAAAGTCTGTAGGTGTCCTTGGGGACTGTGGTTGCTCTCTTAATCCAAATATTTTTAGGAATACATCATTCTGTTGCAACGCTTTTCGTTCTTCCATTTTAAAAGTATGTCACATGTAAATAGGGGAAGTGTAGCTAGTTGGTAGTCCTTTTGGATTTTTGTGATACTGCCATGGTCTTCAAGTGCAGATTGTTTCTCTGGATGTTAGGAAAGGCCAATACCCAGGAAGCAAACCTGATGCTTAGCAAGGTGAGACAAGGTTGTTCCTTTTGGTCACAGCTGAAGAGGGTATAGGCTCATGTTTTTCTTAATAAAGACACTTAAAATAAATAGTCTGCCCTTGATATATATCAAAATATATTTAACAAGAACTTAAGCTATTTAAAGCTCTGTGTTGGCTAGAAAACTAAAAGGCAATTCATTCAATGCTACTTCCTCTTTCCTCATAGCAGCATACTTGCTGCTGAAAATACACAAAACTTGAAGTCTTTAAGTTAAAACCATCGTATTTCATTCTCAAGGCCGTTATCCTGAGGGCATGCTTGCTCCTTTTTCTTTGGGTGTAGCCTTCTGCCCTATTTTAAATGGTAACAGAGCATAGTCACCATTACCTGCCAAACTTAAAAAGTAATAAACATCATAAGAATTTTGTTTCTTTCTCAATCTTTAATGCTTGAAATATTCAGTAATTGAAAAATGTTACATAATTTCCAAAAAGGAACTGAGTCAAATAAAGAACTCTGCGTATTCTGTGTGATTTACCAGCTTAACCAACACATTATTTTCATACAAACATAATACTATGCTGTTTTTTGGTTCCATGGGACTATTTCTTGCTGAAGATGCTGTTCTTGTTGTTGAACCCACACACCTGTAGAGACTTCAGGCCACTCTGCTCACTTTAAGTCTGTCTTGAATTATTCTGTGGGCAGAAATCAAGCACTTGCTCAAATCTTCAGCTTTGGGACACAGAAGCACTGAAATTCATCAACTTTATTGGTAGTATGACTATGTGTGTTCTTCACATCCCTAAAGGAAAAGTTCCTCATTTTTTGGTATTTTATAATTATCTTATGGGTCGATAGATCTATCCTAGTAGTTCAGTTCTGTGATCTGGTACTATTTCTTCAGTAGTTTGGGTGGTTTGTTTTTTGTTTTTGTTTTTGTTTTTTTGGGGGGGGGGTGTTGGTGGTTTTTTGTTTGTTTGTTTTGTTTATTTTTAAACATACAAGTGCACTTTGTTAGTCCCTTGTTCCATTTTTTGGTATTTCATCTGTTGTTTTTATTCTTAAAATTCCAGTCCTGTAAGGCCTTAAATTCCTGCTTACCTTTTTCCACTGTGAGTTTTCCTTAGGGGCTGAGGAACCATTTATTCCATGTAAAACCAAAGCACGTGCTTGGCCCTAGTCTGTAACTGCTTGGTAGCGCTCTATCAGCATCCAGCACATTTCTTTGCATTTTTGTAGCGAACTGTTTCTGAAAGAGGACCGTTTTCACAGCTTGGCAATATTCTATCTGTATTAAAATATTCAATCACCTTCTTTAAAGCGTCGTCTTTAAAGCCACCTTCTACCTCACTCTTCTTCATGAAGTCAAAGGTGGTGCTTCCTGAAGACAGCATGAAGAAACGATTGCAGTTTGGATTGTTAGGATTCTAGCTTCTAATATCCATCTTTGGTTATTAACTTTTATGAAAAAACTAAATCCCATCATGAATAGGAAAACCGAGGTCCTTCATTAACACTGTGGCACGTAATTTTGCTGGAGCAGGTATCATGTGTTATCTGAAAGAGGCTGATCTTCTGCTGTTTTACGTTTCGACTAAGATGGATACAGCTGCTCCCTTCCAGTTTGTGGCAGATTTTTTTGGAATGATAGGTGTAGGCCTGGCCTGAGGGTCTTGTTAACGAGCCACATACAGAAGCTTTGTCTGTAATTTTTACAATACAGTGTCGTGCCTGCCACTGTCGGATTTCTGTTAACGCAGTTATTCTGCGCCTCCTTATCAGTGATCCTGATATGCAGGCGGGTGATCAAATCTGAAATTAATTCTGCCCACCTAAGATAGAAAGAATTACAGGTTTCTGTGTTTTTGGCGCATGAACGCATGCTCCATGCAGCATGTTGTAGTGTATTTCCTTTGGCTGTATTTTTAGTATAGCCTTTAAGTAGGATTTATGTTATTTGCCTGCAGTAAGGAATGTTCCTTGTGACTGTAAAATAGCTAACTGCCCCTAAGAAATTAGAAGGGTGTGCCTGATTCTAAAAGTATAATTTAAATTTTGCATAGGATTTCTAGCCAAATGTCATCCAAGGAAATACATTTCAGATTTGTTTTCAAGCTCTGCTTTACCTTTAAAGATAGTTTGGTATGTGGCTATTGAATGACCTTTAAAACTAAGCAAATGTATGTTTAATGCTGATTGGACTGTAATACGTGGTCAGAAAGAAAAGTTGAAAAGTTATTACAGGAATTTTAAAAAGGTATTTAGACCATAAAATGAGTTATTGCTAAAAATTAGATATGTGCAAGTGCACACAAAGTTATTGTTTCTACTCGTTGGCCAGCCTTACTGAGAAAGCAACCATATGAGCTAGAAAACCCTTTCTCCAGGATAAAGAGAAGCACAGCAGGTCTATGAGAACTCCAAAAAATAGGTCTTCACTTGCATCATCGCCACGGTAATTTTTTTATATTACTTCATACAAAAACTTACCCTTCAGTCCTCTCTTTTGAAATCCAGGAGTTTTTTGACTTCATGCTTTCATGATTTCATGATCCATCCACTTTTCCTTAGAAGCGGTCTTGGCATCAGTATTTAGTCATGAGAAGTTCCTATGAAGCTCAAATCGTTTCATCTCTTCCTCTGATCTCTAAGCTTCTTAAGAGTGTCTCTGGATACCACTATCATGGCATGTTTCCCAAATGTGTGTTAATTCTGGTGCCATCCAGCTTGGATGAACCTCATGGTTTTTTTAATCATTTCAAAATATTGTTATCTATGGTTGGTGAGGCTTAACACTTTCTTAGTAAAAATGGCATAAGCCAGTACAATGCAAGAAAATACACACCCTTTCCATTCTTGAGAAGCAAATGTGTTTTTAGCATCCAGAGTAACATTTATCTAAACCAGAAAAGTATTCTGCATTTTTTCTTTTTCTCTTTTTTTCTTAAAGTTTCATGTAAATGAAACTAAAAAGTAATTTTCACACTTCCTAAGCTAATGTTATTCTCACAGTTACCAGCTGAAGACCCTATGAGATCACCACATTTTGACTTGCTCAATTTTTTTTCTACTTTCTCCTCAGACAGAATCAGTATTACTTAAGCTAATGTGAAATGAGAACTTAAGTATGCAAGTCAAGGCAAGAACAATGCATTCAAACTTTTACTGGTTTGCTATCAGCATTTACCTGACATTCATTTGCTACTGGGACTGATACAAGACTGGCACGTGGAACTCCTGCAAGAGACGGCAAGTTCTGAAGATGATCAGAAAATAGTTTATTAACACATGGCAATGCATACATTACAAGGGAGAATAGGAATTCTGCTGGTAATATTCATGACTATTGGCAACGCTTTATAACTTAGACACCTCAAATAATATTTCTAGGGTCATTAATTTGAATTACTTTGGACAAAATAATGCACTGCGCCATTTACAGTTCATCACTATAATGTAAAGACAACTTTTTTAGTAGAATTGCACAAGGCATAACCCAACAGACAAATTTATAGACTTGTTTTTTTCACATTGGAAGCAAACTAACGATGAACATGAAATGTTTTCTAATTTTAGTTTCCCTACTGCAGGCAAATGAAACAAACTGCTGAGAAGGTAATGAAAACAGATTACTTAATGGTGAAAAATCTGAGTGCCATTCTTTCTCTACCAGTGGTGCCACTGCTGGAATTTAATGGGGTGGCACCATTGTGTCTGAATGAAGATTTTGGTCCTAGCTGTTTAAAAATAGGGTTGACTCTAATAAGATTTCCTCAGTACTGATTTCAGTACCTTCCTCAGTCCCCTCCTCTCCCTTCCCTTCCCTTCCCTTCCCTTCCCTTCCCTTCCCTAGACCAAGAGCAGGAAAATAGCAGAACTCATTATCAAAAGGAAGAAAATGGAATTTCATCCCAATTTCAAACTTCCTACTCTGGTACAACTTACATCTCATGATAGTCTATGGGATTTTGATAGAGCATTAAGGGGATAATTTTCTTCAGATGTTGTTCTCATCTTCATGATGTGTCAAACAGATTTAACTTCCTAGCATTTTGGAAGCTTAGGGGAGGAAAATTCATCCCTGAAATAGAGACAATGTGCTTAAAATGACCAGGGATCACTGAAGCGGTTTTCTGCACGTGTAAGGCATCTTTCTCACTCCCCTTTATAAAAGCCCAGGTAAGTTTGGGAATTATTCCAGACAAAAAGGTGTAATACATATGTGACGGAATAGGCAGATGGAGCTGCATCAGTTTTCATAGCAATTACAGCAAGTGCCGGAGTTTTGTCTGTTTATATCCATCAATTTGTACATGTATTTGGCAAATGCAGAAGTTGTTTATTACACATACCTTGACTGCTTGGCCTATTAGGATGCAGTGAGAATTAGGTTGAGAGCAAAACCAAAAAGGCATGCTGTTCCAATGGGTTTAAATTATTAGTCAAAATAAAAAAGCAGTAGCAGAATAACTGCAAAAGAAGGTCTGGTGCTCTCTGTTCTGAATTTAGACTACTAATGACAAGTTTGTATTAGTGCAATAATGTGAAATAAAAATAAAAACAGATTCATTTTGAAAATGTTCTTTCTAAATAGCCTCATAATGGCATTCTTTAAAGATCAACTTATTTCTTATTACAAATAATGTAAAATGTATATATGAATCATGTCTGAACTGTATATATTTTAATTGGATGTGCTTTCTCTTAATGATTTCAGTGTCAGTAACTGGTCACACTAGTTTAAGATTGTAGTATTTTATATCTTACCCTGCATTATTGTACCTGAACAAAACTTATCTTACACCTTCAAGCAGGAAAAGGGTTTCAGGTTTTCCATCTTGAATCTAATTTTATTTTTAGGTATGAAAATTAAATGCCTGCATAACTGGAAAGAGTTGTTCAGCAAATTGTTATTCAGCATCGGGGAAAGGACCCTCTCCCTTTTTCTATAACGCAGTGTAACAAAGTAAGCAGTTGAATACATCTCTCCCCAGAATAAGGAGGGACAAAATTTTCAGGAGCTGCTTTATGCTGGTGGCAAAACATCTAAACATGAAAGGACTCTTTTGCATGAATGGGTGAATAGGTAGTGAAGAACCACCACCCGACCTGCTCTTTATCCAGGGCCCTGGCAATTGTTTGCTTTTACCAGTCCCTGGCAGAGAGAAATAAGGTCAGGAGTTGACTAATGGCACAGGCTACCACAGCTCTGTGTTTAAAGGTGATCTAGACTGCCATGCAATATTTACATGGCGAGGATGAAAAAGATGACTCAAACCTTACCTGTTTCCCATATCAAATCAAATCTTCCACAGCTGGCCTGGTAGCTGGAGTCAAGATTAGTCGAGTTTTTACGAATTCTACAATTTAATAACATGAGCTTGAGCTGACAGTGAATAGAAGACAATCAACAAAATTAAAATGGGATCCTCAAATTTAGAGTATCTTGCCAAAAGAAGTATTTCCACTACTGAGCACAGCATGCAGTGGTCAGGCAGGTAGATATGATTTTTATTGTTCATCGCAATAGACCTCCTAATCCTGAAGCCTGGGTGCTTGCTCCAGCAGTCAAATGAGTCATGTAGCTGCATTCACCAGCTCACGGAGCTTAAACAGTATGCTTCAGAAACAGTGGAGCTCTTCTGGATGAGGCTTAATATTCCATTATCTACCTGTGTGCACACCAAACGCAAAATAAACAGTCCAGTAGCGTATCTGAAATTCTGCTTGGATGTTTTTTGCTGTGTTTCTCAGTCATTACGAAGAGCTTTTATGGGAAAGAAGAATGAGCTTTTTGAGACCCCAGAAAGAGAGATTTGTTACAGCCAAAGCAAGGAGAATGGAGAGACAGAAACAAGTGGCCTACTCACTGAGGCATAGGAAAGCAGAGAATGTGAAATGTGCAGTGGAAGCATAATGAATTCCTCCATTACAAATTATTGTCACAGGGAAATGTTTTTGTACATGAATTTTGACATAGAAAATTGGATGGATTTTCTGTTTGTTTGTATGTTGCATTTATTGAAAATGAAAAAAGCTCAGTGACAGCAGTATATAAATGTGTATAGATATGTTGCCTAAGGTCTCCATTTTTCTTGTCTTCAGTCTTTTTTCTCTCATCCTTTCCTCAGCTAGATAGCCAGGGTTTCTGCTTACTAGCCTGAGAAATCCTCATCACTCATATATCTTCTGCTTGTCAGGAGCTTTCCTTCTGTTAGGCTATGCTATTTCCTGACGTGCTAGAATCACTGGCTACTTTTGTGTTAAAAAGAAATCGCACCTTTTCCCATCAACATCTCATTACAGCTGTGACACCAGCTTTGCGAGTAAGCAGGAAAGTTAAGTGATCCAAGTAAAACTTTGTAGAATTTGAAATAGAAAACTGCCTTGATACAAAACTATCTACCAACAAACTGAGGATCGTTGGTGGAAGCCTGGCCTCTCTGAAAAAGAAGTGATATCACATCCTGACCACAACAATATCTGAAAAAGGGAATTCACTGTACGTTAAATAGCTAAAAGATTATTAGCTGTTTGAAGATTGTATGAGTACAATCGGTACCTTAAATATTTGGTACCTTAAAAACATAAAAGTTAGCACCGCATACACAAAAAATATAATAAAACATACATTTGATTTAAAAGTGCCTCTGTAAAGGAAACAAAGGTATTTGTATTCTGTATTGTTTTGTTTTCTACTGAAAGAATATTAACAACAAGTAGATAACTTTGTACATTCAGAAGTGAGGTATACAATATTACTTGCTTCTAACAAGTTTTGTCAAATTTTGTACAAGAATTGATACAAACCCTGTTGAAATTAAAAGACAGTTCCCCATCAGCTACAGCAGGCTTTATATTAAGAGACTATTGACTATTTTAGGGTCAGGGAGGAATGAAGGAGCATGTGGGGTGATATTGGGGTTTGGACTAGATGACCTTTAGAGGTCCCTTCCAACCCAACACATTCTATGATTCTATGATTCTATGATTTTCATGTCACTGTAGTGAAATGGAGTTTTGTGATTGCTTTGAATGAGACCAACATTTCCCTTTAGGATTGGATTTTCTGTTGTGTAGAGATGGTCCACAAAAGCTGCTTTACCAATCCAAGGTGTCAGAGATGACTTTTAGAGCTACTTTGTATATCATGAAATCATAGAATAGTTTAAGTTGGAAGGGACCTTACAGATCATCTTGTTCCAACCCCCCTGCCCTGGGCAGGGACACCTCCCACTCAACCAGGCTACTCAAAGCCCCATCCAGCCTGGCCTTGAACCCTTCCAGGGATGGGGCATCCACAACCTCCCTGGGCAGCCTGTTCTAGTGTCTCACCACCCTCAGAGTGAAAAATTCCTTCCTGATATCTAATCTAAATCTACTCTCTTCCAGTTTGAAGCCATTACCCCTTGTCCTATCATCCTGTATTTACTCTTTTGTAAATGCACAAATGCGTTTCCTAAGCCACATAAACTTTGCTATCTTGACTATATTAATTTTCTTAGGACTAATTAACGCCTGCAACTTCCAACAGAGAAGAAATATTAACTTCTGATTTCTGGTGAGAGGTATGCTTGGATGTTCTGGCTAATGCCGTCAGTTAAAGGACCGTACAGTTTGCTTTCAAGTGTGCCCTAAGCCTTAAGGAAACCTATTCAGCAGAACACTGCACCCCGCAGCAGTATGACTTTGGGCAAACAAGCCTAGTTTGTCACACTAGTAGCGGTCTAGCCACACGAGCGTATCACACTGCATCTGCCCAGGCCAGTAGAGCCACCTAACGCTACCGTAAGGCCACGGCTGCTGGTCTCTAGGCCAGTTTGTTAAGAGCAATCTCAATTATTGCTGTGCAGCACTGCCCTCTGCCTTGTGAATTTATGCACACTAGAACATACTTGATGATGTTAAAGGGCAAGACTGAAGGATTTAGACTGTTTCCATGATGTTTCTTTTTTTTCAACTGGAATGAAAAAGAGACACGGGAATACTTTTTCATGTGTGTTTACACGCTACAAAATACAAACAGGACAAAGAATGTACATTATGAATAAGAAGAGATTTTTGTACAGTTGTGAGTATAAAATACTTTCTACTAAAGTGTGCACATGTATGCACACATAATGCATGCCTTATATATAGATATAGTATACACACATGAAATATTTTTTAATATTTGCACTTCAGGTGATATGTAACGTATTAATATGGTGTCATGGATGTGTCCGCTACAGAGCGCTCATCTCCCATGGCATTTAAATGGCATATGCTCTTCTCTCCTTCATGAGTATGGTGCATCCTTTTGCAGCTGAATCTGTACGGGGACGTCAGTTCTTAAAAGAGAGGCAGTCACGTTGGGCAAGCAGCAGGAAGGATTTCCAAGGGCTGAGCTCTGCGTCGCCGGGGCTGGAAGCGGGCCACCGAAAGGTGCGCGACGCCAGCCCTCCAAGCCCTTCCAGCTGCACCTACATCTGTGCATCATTAGAGCAGCGGAGGCTGCTGCAGTCACCCAGTGGCTGTTGGTGAACAGCTTCCTTACCATTTTGCTGCCTGGAAAGGAAAATTTCTCGTGATTTTCTCTCCGCTAGTTTTCCAGGTGTGTGAAATGCTACAAAAGTGATTACGCTCATGATGCGCATTAGGCAATAAGCCTACTCCTTAGCATGTTTTAATATTCCATGTTGGTATCCAAGCATGCTTGAAAAGCAAACCTTGCCGGTGTCTATGTTTATTTCTCCGTTCCTGCATGAAGTTTATGATTTTCTAAATACAAGAGGCCTCTTCATCAATACTCTTTTAGATATAGCATTGCTATTTTGTTGAAATGTCTTTCGTCTTGCTTTAAAAGGTGCTTCCTTGAGAACTGATCTATTTCACACAAAATTTTGGTGTGTGGTGATGTTATGTTATAAATGGCAGAGCTTTATTATGAAATCTTGGCTTCTTTCAGTCAATATTTACTATGAACACTTAATGCAGGCATAAACTTCATTTAATTGATCTACCCAAATTTTAAGAAGATTTTACTTAATAGCAAAAAGGCATCTATTTGGGTATTTAGAAGTTCCACAAATGCAATAAAAATAGGCATCTTCATATTCAGTGCACTTGTATGACTTATTGTTACCCTCGTTTAAAATTGAAAAGGGTTTGTATTGTGGCTAAAAATTAGAGGTAAAATCTTGGACATACTGAATGCAATGAGAATTTACTGTTGATTTAAATAGAGCCAAGATTTCTTTTGGAGTTATTTAAAAATCATTAGTGGAAGCCTTTGCAAACTGAACCAGTGTTTGCTTAATCCTTGTGTTTTCAGTAGAGAAACATATTTATGAAACATGCATGAGATGTCTGGTTCTTGGCAGGAAGCATCCTGGCTGCTTTTTTGCTGCAAAGCATCTCAGCCTTGGCAAAACAAAAGTAACAAGCTTTAAACAGATTAATAGTTTATCTGATTCAGTGATCATCTTGCTTTAGGACAGAGTTAAAACCATCAGAATCCTTTTCTTGATCTTACTCGGAAAGCATTCACTGAGTAGGGAGAAAGCGGTGTTTAGTGCAGATGTGCCATCACTGAAATGAATGCTGTCGGGTGTTACTCTGATTTACTTTTTGTGTGTTATTCTAAGGTAAGTAGGTAGCCCTATTTTTGCTAGTAAGTGTATATATATATATATATATAATGATTTGTCTTGTGACAGCTTTTGCATATAATAAAATATTACGAAGGAGGGGTTTGAAATCTTGCTTATCATTGTCTGGATTTTTTTTGGTTCGTTGGTTGTTTTTTGTTTTTATATTCAGAGATATGGCCTGCTTAAGAAACAGTAACACATACAGTCTAGAGGGAAATGGCCAGTTGTTAGAATCTCTAGTTTTATACACATTTTTTATTTGATAAGTAATCTCTGAATACTCTTGAGGTCCTTGAGATCAAAGAGTTAGGGGATACAACTCTTTTGTCAACTGCTAAATTCTCCTGAATTTCCCTCCTTATTATGTAGTGTACTATGCAGTTTTAGAAATTCCACACTCCACCAGCAGCTATAAATCTTTATCCCTGTGTTTATTCTAATCTGATTATTCAAAGACTCACTTTCAAACATTTGCACTACGATAGCTCCAGGATCCAAGGCATACTCCTAATACCAGATTGGCCTTTCCCAAAGAACATGCAGTCTGAATAAAAAAGATAGAAAGGAGCTGGAGAAAGGGTGCATGTTAATCTATAAATACAAAAATAAAAGTCACGATTCTGTACAATAGTACATAACCATACTTTTATTGAATGGATTGCTTCACTTTCATTTACTTTCATTCATTGGGCCTGCCATATGGCCACACTTTTTCTTCACAGCCAGTGATATTATCTGCTTTTCTGCGCCAGTGTCCTAGCCCTTGAGGTTGTTTATCCCTGAAAAAAAAAGAAGATCAAACTTGTAATCCACTGCAGCAGTAGTCTTCCAGACTCAATGAGATTTCTCGTTAATCTCCTTGACAAGTATGAGTGTAGCTTCCTCTGCCCGAAGGAAAGCTTAGAGTTCACCGAATCTCTGGTTCCCGGCACAGCTGGTTATAATTCTCACTTTTGAGCTCTGAGAGCTGAAAACACCAAGTTGGTCCAATTTATTTTTAACACTGGGACAGATAAACATTTGTAAAATTACCTCAACCTTAAACTCAGCAATGTGGCCACACTGGGGATAAAAAGAGTAGGAATGATACATTCAATCAATTTATACACAGACCAGCATGGTGAAGGGAAGAAAAAAAAAAAAAGGAAGAAACCAGTAAGTACTTTTATTGTTTTGCACTTGATTTTAAGCAGTTTAAGAATCACCAGACAACCAAAATCCAGCAGGCAGCATAGATGTTGAACAAGGTTTCTAGACCAGCGCAGGAAGAAAAAGGGATGCTATTTAAGTTGCTGGGACTGTGTAGAGCACTTTCGCCTGAAGGCTAGGCTCACCACAACCCTATCTAGTGCTAAGTCCTACCTGATGCATGCCATATACATCATGCCCTACACACACATATCTCCGTAAGACCCACATGTCCTATAGGTTAGTCCTACTAAGTGCAAAGTAAGTGCAGATGTGCTTAGAATCATCCAGACATGTCCCCTATTCCTGTTTTTCTGATTCTGTGGGGCATAATCAAGTTTGAGGCAAGGATGGCTCATTTAATTTCTTTATGAATCCATTAACACTCAAAATGGCCATTCCTCTGAAAATACTGGAGAGAATGTAAGAAAACATGGTCATCTCTGTGAAGATGTCACTGTCTCTCAAACTGAAGCCTAACCACGTAATTCAAGAGAAAGGTTTGCACGTAGCTAGAATTCTTGTCTCTCTGTCTCGGTGGTGGTGGTGGTTCAACCCAAAGTTGAATACTTTGCAAAATAAATTTAAAGAATTCACCTAATAAAATGGAAGGTCAAATGAGAGCAAACATTTTTTTTAGCCAGAGATATCTGACCATACAGCCATCATCCCATATCAAGGACTACATGAATATCTACCCTCAAAATTCTTACAGACTTACTTCTCCTGTGTTGTGTTATTTCCTATTCTGAGCAAGTCCTTCTCTGAGTAAAATAAAAACTACTAATTTTATGTAGTTCAGCACAAAATATTCAAGCACTATCAGGAATTTTGTTTTCCTTCTGAGCATTGTTACATTATAAAGCAATATGGTTACTATTGCAGAAAAATTAAAAAAAAAGTCCTCTGGCTAAAAAAAAATTTCAAAACATTTCTTGTAGCATCTGTACCATCTACAAGGCATAAACTGGAGTAGCTAATAAATTGCAGGAAAAGCTGAGAGTGATTTGCCAAGGGTCCAACAGAAATAGGAAGTTATCTTTCCATTAGCCTTACGTACCTTAACCAAAGCACATAATACCAAAGTCACTGTAAGAAATCCCAAAACTTGGTAATTGCATGCAGATAGTCTTTGCTTATCCACTGTTAGAAGGGGGAACTAAGAAACAAACTGCAGGATAAGAAGTGCCGTTGGATACCTGGCCAGGCTCAAGGGCTTGCTTTCCATCTCCTGGGGCTCTCAAGGTGGGGAAAAAAAAAATGCGATAATTTTTTTTTTCAATGACCCTTTCTCTTTGTGAGAGAAATGCAAATCTGAAAGCTGCTTGGTGAGTTTTCACTCCTTTAAGTGAAACCCCAAGGAATCATATACTGAATTTTAATTAAGCAATGCTTTTAGGTATACTTCTTCCTGATAAACTTCAGAACACTGGTTTAAAGGAACATAAAACTTCAACATTTGAGAATCTCTTTTGGTATTTTAAAGCACTCCTTTTTATACCATGCATAAGACAAAACAGGAACTAAGATAACCTTAGCACACAAGCTCACAAAATTGTCAGAATTGTGTTGTTTTAAATGGGGTTCAACACAAAACAGTTAAATAATAAAAATAATTGTGGGTTTGTTTGTTTGTTGGTTTGTTTGTTTGTTTTTAAATAGTAATTGCACTAAAATGTAGCCAATGGTTATAAGTCAAATTATTAAAGAACTCAATGATTTTGGTTCTTTTTAGTTTCCAGCCCTTATTGCTACTTATTGCTTGCCTATATGAGTATACTGCGATCAGTATCTGCTTGGGTCAGTGTTTGTGTGTGTACATCAGCCATGATGTGCACACACACGCATTGTGTGTGTACAGGTACATTGTGCCATGTACATTACATCTGGCATGAACCATTCAGTTCACTATATGCTTATGTAGTTCTGTGTGGCTCAATAATATATTACGTGGCTTAAAGTAATAAAACTTGCCGCTCTACTAAATACCTCTAAGGGGTGTTGAATCAGTGAAAGGAATTATCTTTATTAATTTCCATTCTGATATTAGGAATAGCATTTATGAAAATGGCAGATGTGTTCTGTTAATTTTCAATTTAGAATGATAGAAAATGTATACAGATATATTGCTATTAATGAATATAGTGCATATACAACATTTGGGATCCTGGGTAAGTGCAGGTAGCTGTGGTTCAGGTGAGCCTCTGTTCTAAAAATGGGTAGAGCTAGTAGCGTATTTTCTAAAGGGAGAACACGTCCTTAAACTGAACAAGTTGGTACCTATTTAATATGAAATGTTATTTCCCTTTTCTGTCTTCGGTACTTGGATTAACACAACTCCCCATCCTTCTGCATCTTGATTCTGTCTTGGTACGATTTCTTTTCCCTGCCAACGGCAGCAAATGCTTATGGTGCCCGGAGATGCTCAGAGCTTCCTTTTGTTAAGCTTAACACAGATCCAGAGGAATCAGGGTGCTCTCAAAGGTCACCGTAAAAGGCTCAGAGATGCTGTAAAGCCCTAAAAGGCTGCTGCATCACAGTTTATAACCAAGCGGGAGCAGGCACGTCCTTCTGGCATGAAGCGCGGCAGAGAAGGTTTGAAAATGAGCAGGCCACGAGCGGGGCGATGGGTGACCTGAGGAGCCCAGTGGTGTCCAGCAAGTTATCTTAGCTGCACTTGCACTGTCAAAAGGACTGTCATCTTTATTCATTTAAAATGGATTTTATTAACTCAAATTAGCTAACTTGTGCTGAAACACTGGGAATTTTTACTTACAGATGAGAGCTTGCATTAACATCTATAGTGAAGCTACTGTTTCCACTTATATTTCTGACCAAATTAAAGCAGAGTTGCTTTGTCTTCAGTGCAATTTCACCAGTGCTATTAGTGTAGGTTTGACTTGTCCTCGGAATATTTTGAATAACAACCTAATTAGGCCAAGATGGCCTACTGAAAAATATAAAATTATTTTTTATATAATAAAGCATTTCTCTTACAGTGAGCCAAATGCTTAGAAATTGCTTTAAGAACTGACCAGAGCAGACTAGAAATAGAGCAAATTTAGCTGCCTAGCAAGAAACAAAATGAAACAGTTCAGGTTTTGAACCCACTTTAACATACAAAATTATATGTTTTCAGGTGTCACATTCTGAGGCATGTACTTCTGTGGTAACACATTTTACTGCATTTAATATGTAAATTGAGCAAAACCAATTTGGTACTAGTGCTTAACTAAAAGGAATGATGGAAAAAACAAGGTAATTTGGGAAAAAAATTAAACTGTGAGAAACAAAATGAGCACAAATGGATATAAGTGTCAGAATGAAACTAACTCGGGAGGAAACACTCTATCTTTTACACAAACTCCTTTCTTTAGTGACTACTGTGGAACTAAACTGACAGTTTTGTAGCTATTCGCCTGCACCAATTTGAGCATCCTCCTACCAAAGCTCTTACCAAACTACATCAGCACTTCCGTTAGAAGACCTTTGAGGAGCTTTTAACTAATTTGTAAAAAATTTGTCTCAAGAAGAAAGATGACAGAAAATTTAAGTCCAGAAGCAATACTTTCTGTTTGTTGTTTGTTTATCTATTTAAATGACAAATATGGAAGAGGAGGAGGGAATTCAGCTACTTTAAAATTAGGTGAATTACAAAAATACATGTGGGTAGATTTACTGTCTGAAGTTACTTTTTTCTGCTTGTATAACCAGAAGGATTATTTAAGAATAATAAATAAATTGCATGAAGGGAGAAATAATTGAGATAATAGTGTGATCCAACTTAATATATATAAAAAAGCATGCACAGCTTTGTTTATGTGACTAGTATCTCTGAAATCAAAGCATACACCCTTATATCAATAGGCCAGTTTTTTGCTTTGCTATGTTTTCACACGATCAAATCCTTTAAGTCTAGCTACTGTGGAGTTAGTTCCAGCTACAAATTTACTGTGACTATTTGACATAAAATGTCTTTTACCATGCAGTGCAATGTAGCTCATGAATCCCGGCATTCATTCTATAAATCCCAGCGGCAAATCAGCAGTGCTCCTAGTATTTGTAGAGGTTTGTGTAGGGGCTAGGTTCCCTAGGGAAAATACAACCTATGGAATGTGATTATTGACCATGGAAACATTGAAATGGGGTGGAACTCACTCTTGCCAGTCACCCAAAACTGTCTTCTTTAACTGCCTATCATTGTACCGTCCAGAAGACACAGACTTTAAGCACTTTGTGTCACATGCTATGGCTATTTTTAAAGTTGATGTTAATAAGATGCCTTCCTAGTAAAGCTCAGAAACCAAAGGATACAGAACTTATTTGGGTGATAATGCAATGTGCAGGTTTTTTCTGCTTCCAGATGTCTGGGCAGTTGACCAAGAAAATTTACTTTGACTGCACTCTCTCCCAGCTACTTCACATGTGAAATTCACAGTCCCGTTGTTCAGTGGGACATGGAGCTGTGCTTGCTCGGATCCATCTGGTGCCCCAGACAACTCAGTCCTGTTCTGTTCAAAGCTTTGTGGAGGAGCAACACTTTGGAGCTCCTAATACTTTCATCAGAGAGCAGAGACTTGAGCAAAGACCAGCACAGCAGTCATGGTCTCCTTCCATAGTTGGGGTTTCCTCAATGCCATACTGTCATCGTTTAACACCAGCTGGCAGCTAGGACCACGCAGCTGCTCTCTCAATCCCTGACAGTGGGATGGGGGAGAGAATCAGAAGAGTAAAAGTGAGAAAACTTGTGAGTTGAGATAAAGACAGTTTAATAAGTAAAGCAAAAGCTGTGCGCGCAAGCAAAGCAAAACAAGGAATTTATTCACTACTTCCCAACAGCAGGCAGGTGTTCAGCCATCTCCAGGAAAGCAGAGCTCCATCACATGTAATGGTTACTTGGGAAGACAAAACGCCATAACTCTGAACGTCCCCCCTTTCCTTTTTCTTCTCCAGTTTATATACTGAGCATGATGTCATATGGTCTGGGATATCCCTTTGGTCAGTTGGGTTCAGCTGTCCTGGCTGTGTGTCCTCCCAACTTTTTGTGCACTCCCAGCCTACTCACTGTCAGGGTGGTATGAGGAGCAGAAAAGGCCTTGGCTGCTTAGCAACAGCCAAAAAAACCAGTGTCCTATCAACACCATTCTCATCCCAAATCCAAAACACAGCACTATACCAGCTGCTAGTATGAAAATCAACTCTATCCCAGCAGAAACCATAACGTATACACATCCCTCTTTCCACTCAGAAATTACAGCAGCCTTCCCATTCTTCACTTCTGAAGGCTTCCAGCAGATAGCTACAGGTTTCTCAGGAATTATCCCCAGATGGGCTATTAGAGAGAGATGTTAGGGACAAGAGGAGGCAGAGATGTGCAGAAAAGAAGTCGGACACTTGCTCTTGCATTTCCCTGCATACAAAATCTCTGATTTCAGACTTCCCAGTGGCTTTCTTCCTTCATTTATAATAGTGAAGACTGCCATTTATTTGTTAATTTTTGTACACTGTGTTTTTTTCACCCCGATTTTTTCTTTCTGTTATTATTTCCTTTTTTCAAGCCACACTGAAAATCAGTACTCTTTCTCCACCAATTTCCCATCACCATCGCTAAAATGCATTGTAACATTAAGACAAATATTGTATTTTCAGAACCAGTCCACCAATTTTCATTTTTCCTTCGTTATTTTTTTATCTGTTTCCTCAAAGTTCAAGATGTGTGTGTGTAGATATGTACCTGTGTATATATATTCTGAAATGGACTATAGTCCCACAATGGCAAATACTTAAGCAAGAGCTTATAAGAGCTCTAAAATACTTGTAATTACCTATAAACAACAAAAAAGAGCTTACCCAGTTCTACACCCAATACAGAAAACAGTACTACTGTGGGATAGTTTGTCGTGGCTGATAGGAGACATCAAAAAGGAATATTTGAAGGAAGGACAAAATAAAATTCCTTGATGAATTATTCTTTACTTTATGATAGACTATCATAAAATTCTGGTGAGGCATTATGGTATTATTAGTTCAATTGTTTTAATTTATTTGAGTCTTACCATTGTAGTCATTAATGTTTAACGGTTCCACCTAAGTTTTCAAAGCTTTGCATGCAGTAGAGTCTCACTAATCTTGCTAAAATCAATGACAGCAGTGTTTCTAAATCCCGAGCAACTCCTTGGAAGTTTAGCAGTTATGTCAGAAATCCTCGATTTTTGGTAATGAATATGTACTGTATGTAATGATTCTACTGGAACACATTAGGGAGACGGTGGTAGCTTCATAGAAAATCTCAGCATTTTGGAAGAAAGAAAAGAAATAAGTCAGAATTCCAACATACAGAAGAATTCCAGGATTCTATATGAATAGATAGACATTACATATGTAATAACATTAAAGCCACATACAAAAGAAATTGCATAATAATTTGAAAAAAAAATTGATATGCAATGCTGAATGTTTTCTCAGCCCTCCTCCAGCTATTCCATCTCCCTAGAAATTATTTTACTATTTATTTAGCTCTTAAATTATATGAAGCAGCTGTAAGTGTAATCATAGTAGTAATAATAATAATAACCAAACAAACTTGCTGCATAAAAGATATCTCCTTTTTATCTCAAATGTAGTATTTCTCTCAAAAGATTTGCATTTCAAACCATAGGATCAGCCTCAGCCAGACTCTCTCTCTGTTAAGATTGTTGCAAGGAACTAGGGAGAAGGAGGTGTGGGAAAGGTTACAGTCTGCAGTGAGGCAAGGAGACAGAGAATTAGTTTCTGGGAAAATAACATCTTCCTTTCTCTAATACAATTCCCTACTCACTGTTAGAAATGACTTTTTCTGTGATTCTGAAAGTGCTCCATTAAAGTCCACTTATTCCAGGAGCAATTTTTTTGTTTGCTCTACGTTAGTAATAAATATTCACATTTAAATAAAAAACTCCCTAACATTTTTGAACTATCAAGTACAGGAATAAACACAATAAAAGCAAGTTATTTTGTGAGTACTAGAATTATTAACGCCTCATTGCCTACAGATTTTAATGTTGTCCCCTAACTCTTCCAAGAAAAGTAAGCCCAAGTTTTCCATAATCTCATGACATCCACCAGAAGCACACGATGTGGCCAGCCAGGGTGCTAGAGGCGTGCTTGTGTGGACATTTGGCTGATTCCAGCCACGGTCAATAACTTCTGAATTTCTGTCTCCCTTCACATCAGAGATGCGTATTTGTGTCTCCTCCTTCCAGTTGCCAATTTTCATGAAGCTTGTAGTAACCTAATCATTGCAGAAACTTACAGTCATAGAATCTTCGTGGTTGGAAAGGACCTTTGAGATCATCGAGTCCAATCATATACACACAAAAAAAAACCCCACCCTACAATCTCTGCCACTAAAACATGCCCCGAAGTGCCAAATCTACACATTTCTTAAATACCTCTAGGGATGGTGACTCAACCAACTCCCTGGGCAGGCTGTTCCAGTGCCTGACCACTCTTTCAGTAAAGTAATTCTTCCTAATATCTAATCTAAACCTCCCCTGCCGCAACTTCAGACCATTTCCTCTGGTCCTGTCATTATTCACTTGGGAGAAGAGGCCAACACCCCCCTCTCTACAACCTCCTTTCAGGTAGTTGTAGAGGGCAATGAGGTCTCCCCTCAGCCTCCTCTTCTCCAAACTAAACATGCCCAGTTCCCTCAGCCTCTCCTCATATGACTTGGTCTCCAGAGCCCTCACCAGCTTGGTAGCTCTCCTCTGGACACGTTCCAGAACTTCAATGTCTTAAAGCACTGTCTTCTGTCTTGTAAACATGGGTCAACAGGTTTATGTGTTGGTGGGGAAGGAGACATGGGCAGATACAGAAACAAAGTCTTAATATGTTTTGTATAAGAAAACTTAGTTTCCTTTCAAAAGCTGATTAGAAAAGAAAGCACAATCAATGACCAGATAGATTTTATTTATTTTGGCCCAGTTTAATTTTAATGAATCATGACAGTACTTCTTAAGCATTGTAAACATATCAAAATATTTCTCAGCAGTGGGGAGAGACTCCTAGATTTGGATTATAAAGTGGGAATAATATTAAGAGCCTATTGCTGTGTGAAATTGGCTTTACTGAAGGATAACTCAGTGTTTCAAAGAGTTCTCTGCCCCAGTGAACTTTTACCTGGAACTGTTCATGTCATTCATTTAGCTTTCAGGATTAGGTGTAGCATTATACTCTTCATAATCTATTAGCTATTTTCCTGGAGACCCATGATTCTAATTGCTGCCATATATGAGGCATCAGACCAATACATTTGGAAGAGTTATGCCAGAGAAAAATAGTTCCTACATGAGCAAAATGCTCTTTATTGCCTTCTAATAGCTCATTACTACTAAGTGCTCTATTCCGTGTCAAAGTAGTACTGAGATAATTATTCTTTTAATTATTTTAATTCCTTTGTCAAAATATCAATGTTTATCCTGTGCCCAAACTACAAATAGAGATTTTTTGGTTTTGCTGTTGTTCAGGGAATTTCTTTATTAATTTTTTATATAAAAGTCTCCTCTTTCAGTACAATGTAAACAGTATCCATTGTGGAGTCCTGCAGGATGAAGAACTGCAAAATCTCATTCTCAAGGCAGCACAGAGCTTTCAATCCTCCTAACCTCCTCCTTCTTTCAAGAAATGTGAAAAACATTGGGGAAAAGTGTAATTTAGCTCTGTAGTAGTTTGGATTCATCATATGGACCATGTGAAACTTTCTGCCTAGCCACTAAGTTAGTACAAAATAAAACAAGGATGACTCTATCAGTACTTCTACAGTTAGGCTTCCAGATAGAGCACTGGCAGTCAGTACACCGAATAAGAGGAAAATAGCGTAGACTTAGGAAACTTAGCAAAATCAAGTCAAAGAACTTGACAGTGTTACAGTCTGAATAGACTAATTAATAAATGAACATTCTCTGTCTTTAGTTATTTAGATTATAGTTTTCTTTTTTGCTAGTTTTCCACTAGTACTAGTTTTCCTTCCTCTCAAAATAACATTGACAGAAACCGTGCAAAGATGGACCAAAACCCAACGAAGACTTTCTCTGCATTTCATTATTACCTGGTTAAACCCTTGCACTGAGGGTAAGGACTCCATATGGAACTTCTAAGGAAACAGGCTGAAAAGAAGCACCTTTGGTTGCCTGAGTTCCTCTGAGTTGCAAATGATAAGCCTCAAGTATTGTGGTTTGTCAGTCAAATCGCACACTCTTTATTTGCTTTTTCTGTAACAATTGTTGTTGAGTATGACAGTAATAAGAAGTATGGAAATTATGGAAATGAAAGCATCAAATGCTAAATGAAATAAAAATTCTGCATCAAGTGCAAGAGTCTCTATACAAAGGTCTGACAGGATTCTAAAAGGTCCATTTTCAGAGGTAGGAGCCCTCAGCTAAAGGAGTAGTTGAAGTCTGCCAAGGAATGCTAAAATTTCATAGAATCATAGAATCATTTAGGTTGGAAAAGACCTTTAAGAGCATCGAGTCCAACCATAAACCTAACACTGCCAAGTCCCACTAAACCATGTCCCTCAGCGCCACATCTACCCGTCTTTTAAATGCCTCCAGATGGGGAGGATGGGGATTCAACCACTTCGCTGGGCAGACTGTTGCAATGCTTGACAACCCTAGCAGTGAAGAAATTTTTCCTAATGTGCAAGCTCAACCTCCCCTGGCACAACTTGAGGCCATTTCCTCTAGTCCTATGGCTTGTTACTTGGGAGAAGAGACCGACCCTCACCTTGCAACAACCTCCTTTCAGGTAGTTGTAGAGTGATAAGGTCTCCCCTCAGCCTCCTATTCTCCAGAGTAAAGAACTCCAGTTCCCTCAACCACTCCTTGTAAGACTTGTGCTCTAGACCCTTCACCAGCTTCATTGCTCTTCTTTGGACCCAGTCCAGCAGCTCAATGTCTTTCTTGTAGTGAGGGGCCCAAAACTGACCACCATGTGTCATCCATACCAAGTTAAGCTTTCTGCTCTGCTTTAGAAAAGCACTAAAAAGTGTAAAAGGTATTCTTCATTGAAACTTGAGGGTTTTAAAAAGCACAGCCAAATGCATAAATCAAAAGAATAATAAACAGGAAGTCTAACAGATAGCTGGTGAGTAGATATATTACAAATTAAGGTCACTTGAGTGGTGGTCATACCAGTGCGCTTGTAACGGGCCTACAAATTAAATTTCCAAATACCCTATTCATTCCAATGAGAAGTTTCTGTGTGACAGAGCTGTAGGTGGTCACTGTGAGGTACTCACTGGACAGACACCATCTCCCAAGTGACCGCATACCATGTAAGCTATTGGTGGTATGAATCCAGGTTTTGCAATAGGTCTAATGGATTTGAACCACAAACATTGTGATATGCTCAGGGTATAATACATATTTTTTGTATTAACTTGTATTTCTGTGTTTTGTTAAAATTCTTATAGCCGTTTTCATAGAATCATAGAATCATAGAATCATAGGGTTGGAAGGGACCTCTGGAGATCATCTAGTCCAACCCCCCTGCCAGAGCAGGGCCACCTTAGAGCAGGTTACACAGGAACGCGTCCAGGTGGATTTTGAATGTCTCCAGAGATGGAGACTCAACTACCTCTCTGGGCAGCCTGTTCCAGTGCTCTGCCACCCTCAAAGTAAAGAAGTTCCTCCTCATGTTGAGATGGAACTTCCTACACTCAAGTTTGTACCCATTACCTCTTGTCCTATTGCCGGGCACCATTGAAAAGAGCCTGGCCCCCTCCTCCTGACACCCACCCTTTAAGTATTTGTACACATTAATTAGGTCACCCCTCAGCCGTCTCTTTTCCAGACTAAACAGACCCAATTCCCTCAGCCTTTCCTCATAAGAGAGGTGTTCCAGTCCCCTAATCATCTTGGTAGCCCTATGCTGCACCCTCTCCAGCAGTTCCCTGTCCTTCTTGAGCTGGGGAGCCCAGAACTGGACACAGTACTCCAGGTGTGGCCTCACCAAGGCAGAGTAGAGGGGGAGGATGACCTCCCTCGACCTGCTGGCCACATTTAATCTAGCTTGTCTTTGTAAGTCACTTGGAAAGGTTTCTGAGAGCTATATTATGATTCGTCTTTGTACTGAAGGAGAAAGATGAGAAGATGGACTCATACAGGGTATAGCATGCACAGACCCAGATGAAGAAAAGCAGTTCCACAGTATTAACCTCAGGGCCATTTGGAGACTGACGAATGAACTCATTAATGAGCCTTTCTATTTACTTCTGTAAGGTCTTGCAGGGGATTGATTGTGATCAACAGTAGAGCTTGCATAGATTTTCCTAGATGTCTCTTATTGATGACTAATAAATTATTAGTCATAAATATCTGTAATCATTGGAGTCTTTTATGAAGTTACAAACTTAAATTAAGAGAAACAACATAAATGTGTGTAATAGCTGAAGTGGGACCTTGTGACTTCCTTTCTATGCTCCTGCCGCGTTAAAGAAGGAATAATAGCTGGTGAAATTGGGAATATCTGAGGAAGACTTACTTTTAGCAAAAATTTTTACTTGTTTATGTGGGACTGACAGCTTACCTTCTTGAGAAACATTAGTATCAATCTGAGAAACATTACTATCAATCTCATCAATAAGAAGCTCTTGTTTCTCCACTAGTTTTTGTCAGTCATGAAGGGCAGGGCTTCACAAAGATGTGTCGTGATACCACAGACTGTTTTTAACTCCCTAAGCACACTCATAAACTTAGTAAGAGATATTGTGTGAAATCCAAAGCCAAATTGAAATCCAAATGGTGTATTTCTTACCTTCTGCTCCAAAAATCTAAGCCAGAACCTCACCTACAGTAAATCATCATAGATCTGATAAATTCACCAGGTGAAGATCTTCCTTTTATATTTTCTGAACCTGGAACACAGTTCATAAATTTCTTTGCACTTCATTCTCTAGGGAAGTAAAGTTGTATTAATGACCATTTGAAACAGAATCATTGTATTCTTTTACGCTTTTTGTCAAGTGTAGTGATACTGCCTGTGCAATATAAACGCGAAGTCGACTTAACAAAAATAAATAATATAGAAACACTTACTTGTATTGAAGCTTATATGAAGAAATAGTATTTTTTATTAGACTGTAATAAGTTGGAAAGAAACAGACATTTTCAAGCAAGTGCAAAGTTCAATAGCGGCTAAATATGCTGAAATACCCCAAGGCCCCCATCTTTCCATACTCAATTTTCAGCACAGAATCTGGCAACCTACATTGATAACACTGTGTGTGCATGAGGCCTCCAGACCAACACCATCACAAAACCAGCAGCCACCAAGTTATACTCAAAAACTGTCCACAACACTGTCCTCACTGTTATTCTTGCCCTACTTTTATCCAAAACGTGCAGCTACAACTATTCATCCTTTTTCAGACAGAGGAAGGGTTCCTGCCCAGAAGATTTATAATCTATATAAGATACATTTGAGGTATAAGAGATGACATTTAACAATGTCAGTGTCATCCTATTGCTCACATGATTATTGATAGTTAATATGAATGTTGCCATTGCTTTTTGATACTCAGATGATAGGTAGGCTGGTGTTTTTTGGTCTTCTAGAAGAAATAAGACTACATATTGTGGCAAGGAAAGTATTTCACAGACTTAGAGAAACGCAGGGCAGCTGTGAGACAAATTAGCTTGGGAAGCATATAAGCATTACAGGCAGGAAAATTTCATACAAAATAAAAACAAAGATGAAAGTAAGAATGCAAAGTTTTACACAAAGACTCTCACGGATCTTGTGTTAATTAGTGTGAACAGATATATGAATAGTTTCCCTTATTCTGAGTTCTTGTTCATATGGTATTAAACATTTGGGCTTTAGTAGGAAATCATGGCTGGAATCATAATGATCAAAAATAAGTCTGTCAGGGGCAAACGCTGGGGTTGCGTCCAGCCTGTGCTTGCAATATCAAATGAACAAATACCTTCCATTCATTTTTATGGTCCTTTCACCAAACTTTCATGCCCAACCACTAGCCAGTGCCTTGATGTGGTATAAACTCCTTTCTTTGGCAGGCCGAGTGCAACATCTTTACATTTTTTTAAAACCCACAAAGATCCTCCATGCTGACTCAAAAGAAGCGATGGACTTAAGTCTTAAATATGTCATTGAATCAATGCTGAATGGCTGTAGCATAATGAAAATTTTCTGTTTGTAGTGTATGCATTTGTTCTTCAAGGTTATTATAGTAGGGCAAATACTGTAAGCCATAAGGATATACAAGAGAAGTCATAAGTCATGTGGGCCAACAAAGGCAAGACTTGGCCTTGCCTTTGACAGAGGTTGTAAATTTGACAACATTGACCTAGACACATGGGCACAGCCATTATTTAATTCAAGTACATCTCCTGAAAGCTCTACAGGGGACCAGTGGCTAAAGCTGTTCTTTTCTGGCAAAGTCTTTGAAACAGGGCCGCACTGCAATTACTCTTTTAAAGGTAGTGTAAGGTGCAGCCAGACTGAAATTCACACTGAAGCTTGCAGTTGTGCAGAAAAAAACCCCAGAGACTTATTTTAACATTATGATTGAGTTTATTCTGCACCAGTGAATACCATTACTCTAAGTATGCTTCCAAAATCCTGTTTATAGGCAAAACCATGGGGTGTTTTCAACTGAAAACAGAGGAAAAGGAGCCGCAGCAGTCAAATAATGAAAAACCCAAATAGATATCTTGTTTATTCTTGTTATAATTGGTCCCCTGTAGTGTTGCTAATAAAATAAATGACAGCCAGAAAGCAAGTGAAAAAACAGAACATCTACTCTTTTCTTTGCAGCTGCTTTCAGGAGGCCCTAGGCTTGGATGATGAATTGTTGCTAAGTGAGAAAAGAGTTTTCCTTTACAACACCAAGCCTTTCTTTAAGCTTTTATCTGATGTTCAGGCAGAAACATTATGTGCAAGTTGTAAAGTAAAAAAATCATGCAAAGCACTAATATGTTTGTAGATCAGTGGAAAAATTGGACAAATATGTAAATACCCTACCACTTACAACACGGAGCAATTTACTTCCCTGTCATGTTTCAGGGTTGCTACTATGTGACTAGACTTATTAATTAATACAATGAATCAGATAGTGGGGACACCAGTAGAATTTCCTTCTCCTTGAGAAATACAACATGTGCTTTTATCAAGACTTCTTCTACGTATATTTATGTAAAGCTATTAAACAAAGGAATAAATAGTAATAAAACTGAATAAGGCACAAATTTTTCACCTTGTGGTCCTGGAAGAAACATGAGAATGGTTAGGAGTCTTGGATTACTTCTGATGTTTTAGCAATCTGGTGGTTACCTTGTGACTTACTAAAAAAATTAATGAAATAAGGCTTCATGCAAAGAAGGATATTTTTTAGAAAACTTGTTATGAGCTTAAGGAATTGTTTGGCAAAATAAAAAATGAGTTGCTCAGACCATACATCCAGCAGACATTGGCAAGTCTAATCTTTCTGATTATCTCTTCAATAAATCTTAATTTTAGAACAAAACTGTCATTTCAAAATCTTTTTTTTAGCTAGCAGAACAATACAGAGGAAGATGGAATTCCAATTTCATAAATCACATTGCAGAACATATATCCAGCTCACAAAGAATGTCTTCAGTAATATTTTTCCAATCCTATTTCAGATGGATGAATCCTTTAAAGACATTTTTGTATGTTGCGATAATCTAATGGTTTGCCTCTCCATTCAATAATTCCTATCAATAATGATCCCTCTCAGGCCAAGCCTTTTTCACTTGAGCCTTTATGAAATTTTGGTTTTACTGTTCCTAAAAAAATCCAGTGGTCTTGACAGTCTGATACATACCATAAGTCATGCCCAGAAACCTGTAGGTGAGACTATTGCTGTGCCTTAAATGCCTCTATTACTACTTTCCTGAAACATTCAGCCTAAGATCCAAGTGCGTAACCACACTGCTAGAGTGATACCACCCTTATTTACCTCAGTTTGAGGGTGGCTGCCAACGTCATTTTTTCAGCTTCTCACATATGACAGTAATGGGGCAACCTCTTATTTTCTTTCCGTGCTAAAACCCACTGAAAACAAACAAACAAGGAAAAACAATGAAAAATTCATGGAATAGTTTACACAAAAATACAAGCCTTGCAGTAGTGGGAATTTTTCAGTGTGAATAGGTTCTGATTGTTTCCCCAGTCTGAGTCCTTATCTTAGTTGCATCATATATTTGGGCATTAGCAGGTAGAAATGTATGACTTTAATAACTTTACGAGAGCTGTATCTTGTGAGCATTTAGTGAATAAAAAGAAAGAGGATCAAGGCATCTTCACAGCACTTAAAGTGACACCATTACCAGATCTGGTTACAAAAATGTCAGCCAATGACTTGGCTCAACAGAGTGCATTTTCTTTTTTCTGTTCTTTGCGATTATTTTAATGCTAATATTCTGCTATACATTAAACTAGCTTACTGATAAATACTGCCTTGATATCAAGATTGCTTATATTCTCCCCTTGGTTTCCTAATATCTAACAGCCATTAACCTTACAAGAGATTTTATGAATACTCTGGGGGAAGTGACCCTTTGAAATGGGATTGATGATGTAAAAAGTAAGGTTGTAGCTGAACTGTACTTTTAGATTACTCTTATTGTTGTCTGAAACTGCTCTCTATGAGCTATTCCATTATAAGGTTTAAGACTAGAAAAGAAAATTTCTTAGTCATTAGCAGAAATATGGAAATCAGCTTTGGCTTACATCCAAGTTGACAGGTTAATAAATATTAAAAGCTAAAGAGAAAAATAAGAATTCTTGACTCAGTTAATTCTAAATGATATAGCACCTTTTACACCCTGGTTTTATACTGTGCCTTGGGAAATATTCATATGAAATACTACGTATGGTTATTTTGTACTGTCATCTTTAAAATACACTGGTTTATGACATATTATGTCCATGGAAAACTATAATATCCATGAGTCAGAGAATTATTTAAGGATATCGTTCACTTCTGATGGCACACTTAATTTCAGTGTTACTATTTTGGATGGAAAATTATTTTTTGATTTAAAATTAGGCATATGCATTTTGTAAAGATGAATGCAAGAAGCATTTATATTTAGGTTTAATTGTAAACTGAAGAGTCAAAGCTAATCCTTTTTTATAAGAAATAGAATACCACATTAATCCCAGTAGCTGATGTATAATGTAAGAAACTCTTAATAATGGAAATGAAAATAAATAAATGTCCAGCTTGCACCCTTAGGAGAGGAGGTTGATAAATCTCAGTGCAAATGCATTGAACTTATTACAGAGCTATACCTTAAAGACCGTACCATTGAAAAGGTATATGGACCATTTCATAGTGTTCGTATTGCAGTTCTTCAAGACTGCAAATCAGAAGGGAATTCTGAAGTCCTCTGACAGTTTGAAAGTTCTTCAATTTCTTTTAAATTAGCTTATCTGCATTTTCACATTAGGCTTCCTGAATATTTTTTTTCTCTGTAACATTCGATTATGTGCAGTTTGTTTAATCTATTTATTTGCCTTATAAACCTAAGAAAAGAAAACATCCTTCTCATTTCCTCTTTTTATCTTCTCTAATACTCAACTCTCTCTCTATTTCTCTGCAGTACGGTACCTATGCATACAATTTGCGACCGGCTTTTTGCTCTACAAACAACTCATGATTAATATAAACAAGCTCAGATTGATTCAGATACAATAGGGGCTGAAGAGTGATGGCTGATGCAAAAAGGAAAGGTGATCAGTATTGCTATTGCTGCATGATGAATTACACTACATCATGCATTAAAACAATGAATTGTCCTTCAGGATATCAAAGACATTAGCAAACAACATGATGGTAAATATATAGTCTTTTATCTGATGGGGACAGTATACCTCACAGAGGATGGTAAGGCTGGAGGAACATCAGCAGGATTATCAATGGGATTTTTGGAAGCTGGCTGCGGGGAGCAGCTTGGTCTATGAAACATACTGCCCGAAGTAAACCTTTTACAGTGAGCTCTCTTGCTGCCTCTTTTTGAAAAGCTGCGTTTTAATCATCACCATCATCATCATTATCACCACCTTCCTTAGATGACTGAACGTCAAATCAAATCAATCAGGAGTGGAGGCTGGAAGAAAGGGGCGATTGCCTGGTGCCAGTCTCACAGACGAAGCAGGAGAGATCTTTCAGAGCAGTGACCCACACAGCAAAGTCAGCCTCTAAAAAGCCAGCTGTTTAACAATCCTGATGCTCTCGTTCTCCATCCTCCAAGCCTGATGTACTTCAGTGGTAAATATTTCTGAAGACACAGCATGCACCCGCTCTGTCTTACAGTAATACTGGAGAATTTGTTTTGGAGGCCACTGTGTCACTGACCATTGAGTTTTTCAGTAATATGTTCACGATAGATAGCAAAACATTCCTGTAAATGAAATAGATCATGAACACCTCTCCGACTTTAGGCCATCTGTCAGGCCACGAGTCACATCCTTACAGCTAAACTAACACTTCAGAATAGGTTGGCTGCATCTACACTACCTGGTGGGACTTTCCCCTGTCCTGAGTTAAATCCAGTACCGTGTCTAGACATGGCCTGGGAGGGTGCTGAACCAAAGCTGCACCTTGGACCTCCCTGGCAGCGTGACAGACAGCAATGACACCCACTAGTCCATAAGGTCTGACCTGTCCAGTTTATTGAGGTTGTTTTGTCTTAAATAATAATTTCTTCATATGCAAGACTGCTTTTTTTTCAGTACTTAGCAAAACGGGCTATGCTACTATGGCAGCTAATAATTATTTTTATATTAGCCCGTAATGGAAATATTTCTTTGGCAATATTTTAGTAAATTTCCTTTATATGAATACATCACAGTACTTGAATAGCTCAAATTACATTTGTACTTACGAGCAGCTTGTGGGCTAATTTCATTGGCAAAAAGCACCCCAAGCACAAATACAAGAAAATAATAGAGTAAACAGTCTTTCACTTTTAACTACTCTTTCCAGTGATCTGGTTGGTTGACGACAGGAAAGATACTTGTGTTGTTATCTTGCAGTCAATCAGACACCTCCTGGGTGTTAATCAACACTTAATTGTATCATTCTTAGCTTTATGAAGAGCTCAAGCACCTTCATTTTTCATTTACACATGCTATCATGGACCTGTTCACCGATAGGTGTTCAGAACTATGTCAGAAATTTAAGTTCACATGCAAAGGTAGGGAAGCAAGACTTCAGATAATGAGGAACATAAAACATGGTTACAATCACACAATTTTCACTTTGCGTAAAAATAATACCCAAAACCCTCCAAAAGTTTTGAAGCTCTCTCCATTATTCCATCTGATCAGATAATTTACTTTGATGTTGGGCTATTTTTTGCCCAATCAAAACTAAACATCCCGATCAACTCTAATGACATAATGTTTGAAGTAGGATTATTTTGCTTGATCTGCTGCAGGGCATTGAAAATTATTATTTCCTTCCAGGCTAGACCGCATTAGTTCTTGTTCACTTGGTTAATTCTCATTTAATTGGAATGCCAATACTTTTGCCTCTGAAGTACCTCAACATTTCAGCATTCAGCAGTAATTTTCAACTTTTCATAATGACTTTTTTGTGTTTAAGACAGAGTGATTTTTTTTTTTCATATCGTTGTGTATTTAACAGAGGGTTTTTTGTGGAAAAATATACTTTCAGAAATTTTTGAAATGCCGCTGAATGATGCTTTCAAAATTTCTAAATTGCCTCTAAACCATCTGATTTTTCATATTCATACCAAGAACACAGAGAATGACAAAAATTACCTTACCGAATCCCAGCAATGTACCATGTACTCCAATACTTGTCCAGCAGCTGCCAGATGAGGAGAAGTTTTTAAAATCTTATGTTTAATATTCAAGCCCCTTTCTTTATTATGGACATCCCTTAAGATGGAGGAATCCGGGGTTGGTCCTGACTTTCCTCCTCTGCTTTGAAGTCATTTACTTTTTATCTGTCTTGCCTGAGACAGCTGTTTCATTTCACTGATAGATGTTATGTCACCTTACAGCTATCTTGGGCTTCTTTCACTTTATGAGGGCTGTTTTCCTCTACACATTTTCATTTCAACTCTTGTCTTCTTATATAAATGATGAGCTCTTTAAAAACATACTACTGTAATCTATGGGCACAGATCAAGGAGTGTCTGCAATCCGCAAATGAAACTTGTGCGTGGTTTGTGGTTATCTCAACTCTATTCTATTCTAGACACCAGAATCATAAACTTTGACATTTCACAGAGGAAATGAAACGGTCTTATATTTTATCTGGCATAACTATACCCCCATTTATTTCAATTGCCTCAAATTACACTGGCAATATATACTGTTAGTAACAAGACTGGGTATATCAAAGATAATAATAAAAATATGTTTGTTTCAGACTGAACTGAATTTTCAATTTGGTTGCTTTCTAAAACAGAGCAGTAGTAGAAGTAGTATATTAATCTGCACAATTTAAGCTGTAATGGGCTAGGAAACATGCTTTTACATTAATATGATTTAAAGCTAAAGTACTGCAGTTCTATTAAAAATAAATCAGCTTCTGCATGCACGTCTGAATAACCGGAGTTTTTACAGCTTGTATTGCTTTTTCTTTTCTCTAAAAGGAGGAGACAATCCTGAAGGGATTGACATGGGGACTGCAAGCTGCAATGAATAATGAAAAACACACCTAACAGATGATGTGTAAAGCAAGTGACATGAGTATCTTTAACACCCTTCTGCTCTCCAAAAATATACAAGCAAGCTACATTAATTTGTGGGATTTGGCATTTTTTCCACCCATTGTGCTATTGTTTAATGCCTGATTCAAGCACAGCATCCAGGATCAGCGTAGGAGCCAGCATGCATCGGCCACACGTCGGCCATGCTCGGCCTATGTGCATGTTTCCTGGGCTGTTTCTGTGGGAGGGCTTTGACACGCAGCCTTACTTTTCTCGTGTGTTGCTCTCTCCTTGCCCAAGACCCAACATGAACGAGCTGGTTTGCTCTGTCTGCTATAGTTAGAGGGTCTTTCCTTTATGCAGGAGGATGAAAGCATTTCCAAAGGCTGTGGGAGAAAACCAGAGAGAGAACACATCGGCCAGGTTGCCAAAGTCTTTGGTGACGGGGAATAGAGTAAAGGAGAACAGCGGGAGGGAGAAGAGCAAGTATGAACTTGGACACTTGAGTCTCATGTTGGAAACATGATAAATTGCCATGATCTTTCTTTCTGGTATGGCTTTTGTAAAGATACAAATGGGAAAATTGCTGGTGTGGTGAATAATGCAAAGCAATAAAAATGATCAGTCCGATTCAAAAAAACAAAAGAAAAAACAGTGAGATTTGGCTTCCAGGGATCAATGGAATAAAAAAAGGGTTGGAAGCTTATCTTAATTTGGCAGTGGTTGTTAACTGCACGCATCAGAGAAACTAAAGAAATGCTGAACTTCACTGTATGAACACAAGTCTAGTCTTTATTAACTCCACTATGTGGGAAATTGGTCCCATGGCTTTTACAACAGTAAAATGCTGATGCTGGTGGTATATTTTTGACTTCTTATTTAAGGGTTATTTTTCGACTCCAGTATGAAATAATTTTATGCTATAATTTATTTTATGTATTAATATGAAACTCATAAGTATAGATAGATGTTTTATTAACTCAGTTTTTATTAAGTTGTAAATTATATTTAATTTTTTTTTTATTTCATATGGACTTCATAAAAGTTGCAGTTTTATAATGCTTTGCTTTTATTGAATCTTTAGTACTTGTCTTCCACTTCTAGAGTGTGATGAATATAGCTTCATTGCGGCCTGAAGTATACTTAAGTACACTCTAAGTGGACATGACAAGCTCTAAATATTCAGTAAGTACCTTCATTATAAAGCTCTACAGAAAAAAAAGTTAAGACAACAATGCTAAGGTTGTAAAGCCAAGTGCTTGAAACCAGTGGGCAGCAGAATTTATCACCCCTTCTACTGTTAGTCATTTATTAAGCGATTGAGTAGTCCCCATTTCTAACAAGATCTGTGCTTCTGTGAGCAGTGATGTTGTGACCTATTGCTTGAGCAGTCTCTGGAAATGAAAATAATTAGTAATAAGCTGAACACAATTCAGTCATGTCCACTGTTAATATTCATTCTTGAAGTTCAGCTGATACTTCAGCTAATGTGATAGTGCTTTTGCTCCTGAATTAGGTACTATTTTAAACAGGAGAAGAAAGAAAACAAGTTCAGGTAATGAGTATTCAGTAATTAAGAGACTATCCTAGTTCATGAATGACATTTGAATGTAGATCTGAGGCTTTGTACCAAGAGCAAGCAAACGCTCTGGGAGAAGAAATTGTTCACAAAGTGTTCACTTCTAGTGAGTGACTAATGAAAGATAAATGTTATGTTCAGGACATTTAAAATCTTCAAAAATTCTTATGAATATTGTTTTTGTAATATTTAATCTCAAAGTCTAACTGTTAGATAACCTTTTCATCTTCAGAAACACTAAATCAGTAGGAGCTCCCTTGCGTAGGAACTGGCAATAAAATTGTTCAGAAACAGTAAATGCTGCAGTACTTGTAATTATAACTACATGAATAAAAGACGTTAGGTGCACAAGAAGATAAGATTTCTGATTTCTGAGTTACCTTCTGGACACTCAAATACTCTGGCCATCTTGAGGAGATAAAAGCACACATAAACCCAGTTGTTTGGTCTCCAACGCAACTGGGCTGAGCACTGGGGAAGGAGCCTAGCTGGGACAAATTTCTGATTAGGTCATTGAATAGGAAATGTTAAAGGTGACCTAAAGTTGTGTTTATTGTCATTCAAATCCTGTTTCATTACTCCTTGCATGGATTACAGCTTGACCATACCAGAGGAGTTGAGACTTCCTGTTTCTGCTACTTTGCCAATACATTTATCCTGTTTTATTTATATGACTTATGTCCCTATTCTGGAAACTCTTACTTCTCAGACAAAGAAGGTATGGCCTGGCATCCAATTTCTTCTTAATGACTCTATGTGGTAAATGTCAACTATTTTAAGTGTTACAAGTGGGCTGATGTGGAGAAATAAGTAAGCAGATTTAGGACTTTCTTAGGTAAAAACATGGAAAGGGCTTACTCAGAAAACCAAACCAACCTGTATTTTATTTTTTAATAAATGTGAATACAGAAATTATTTATACCGAGGGGGTGCTTTTTAATGAAGCCCTATTAGCAGTGTGTTATATAGCCATATTGAGGATCCAGTCCTACAAGAGACTGAGAACTTCGACAGTGATAATTATTCCGCGTTTTATCTGGCTCTGGCCAATTGTTTTCTTAGTCAGTAATTAACGAAAGGACTATTTAGGAATCATGAGCTTTTAATATAACAATGAGTAGGCATTTCACCTTAGAGTGTAGCACAGAGGCCTCAAGGTAGTTTGCTTTAACAGACAGCACTTAGTCCCATTTCAGAACATTTCAGACAGTTGTGTTTTAGCCTATGCTTCTAGAGCGCTATACTTTAATACACTGCCAAACAAGTGCAATGTCTCTTACTGACATCAGTGAGTTTTGGATTAGGTTTATTTGATTAGTAGCTATTCACTATATTTATCCGAGTTTGGAGCATGAAGTGATGGTTCAACATAGCACAGCAATTTAATTTCTTAAAAGCTCAGCACATACTTAGCATTAGTCATGTAAAATTCACATGGAAAGATTTTTTTGTTTGTTTGTGGCAGGATAATTTCCTGCAGCCTAGATTTCTTTGTCTCTTGGAATATACTAATGCTATCCAGTTAATTTTTGTCATTAAACCCTGACACATTTACTAAAAAGAAAAAATTATAATTCTAACCCTTACACAGAATGGAAAATTCGCTAAACTAAGGTTAGGTAGAACACATTAGCATGTGCACAAGTACTTAATTACATTAGTGATGCAAATGTTTTGCAAGATTATGGCTTTGTAAATTAAATGATCTTGTTATTATAGAGAATTTGTGATAACTGCAATGTGAAGGAGGCTCAGAGGCTATGAGAAATGAGGCACACTACCATGTTTAGCACCTAAACCAAGGGTTTCTTTAAAATCCATTGAATCCCCAAAACAGTATTCAGAAATCACTGTTGAATTTTACATGGTAGATTCTGTAAAAAATCTATTCTGATTTTATTCTTGTTCTGTATGTATTACTTTAACTTTAGTATAATAGAACTGGAGCAATTTTTACCTGGCTAAGCTTCTGGATGTTCTAAATCCCCAACAATAGAACACACGTGTGAGTACAGAACTAATTTCACACCTCCAACACTACAACTTGGATTATCTATTCATACATTTAATTTACAAAATAATAGAAAACATATTATGTGGCATGAAATATGCTGCAATGAATAGCTAGGATTCTTAGGAAATAGGGGATCATTTCACATTTACACCTGGCAGATGATAGTCTGCATCTTGAAAATTGGTGCTTATGTGCCTAAAATATTAATATTATTTTCTATCCATCTGAAGCTGTTTACTAAGCTTCTTACATTTGTATTTTAACATTAAAGTGCTGATTATCATTTACTATTAATGACAATTCTTTTTACTTTCTTTTTTGGGGGCCATATTTCTTGAACATCTCCATATTTTTGCTGAATTCTGTGGGAATCATAGGCTAACAAAGATAAGAGATTTGACTGTAATATACTTCTATTGCTTCAATACAAAGTATTCTTGCTTGATTAGCAAATAAGAGAGTCTGAACGTAATTCTTCTTTGATGACCTTCATAACTCAGCGTGGTTTTTGCCAGGGGCAGCCATCCCAGTCTTATAGCTGTCAACACCCTTCTGTCAGGGCACAGCGAGGGCTGGATGCTCCCTAAGGGACAGGGAGCCGGGAGGAAGTCATGATACAAGAGGCATTTATGTTGTGGAACATGTTAAGAATAGGAGAAAAAAAAAAAGAATATTTTTTAGGTTGCAAAATCATATTAATGGAAATTAGGAGGCACTAAGATGCATAGTTGCTTGTGTGAGCCTTATTCCCCTTCCCTGTGTGAGCAGGTTGTGTGCTGAAGAAAGCCAAAGTATTACGTAAAAATAGTGTATAATCGGTCAAGCCATCATAGGATTTTTACATAAAGAAGCAGAAAGCTCATATTAAGCACTTCTTAAACATGAAACGGTGATTTTGAAAACAAACCCCCCATGTTTACAGCAGAACTTAAAGTGTTTTTTCTTAGTTTTCTTAAAGACTTCATAGAACTCCACAATCCTATTTTTCCTCATTTTTCTTTGAGCTTTAAACTTGTGACCAATTTGTGCTGAGTTTTGACATTTTAACCAGGTGCCAAGGGAAAGCTGGCATTTCACTGTATTTTGTAAGGAATACGTTAGCCAGAATATATGAACCAGAGCCTTAATAGGTGCCTTTTATCATTTTAAATCTAAACAAAATTAATTTTTTCTGAAAGGATAACAAGCCTGGGTTTGCATCCAGAAACACTGTACAACCGCCAGCAGTTTGCGACATCTCTGTTACAGCATATCACGAGGGGACCAATTCTGTAACATTTTTTAGGAAGATGGCCAAAACTTTTCTGAGGAATCCAGCTACTGCAGGACAAAACATGATTTTAACCATGTTTATTAAATAAATAAATAAAACCCCAGCTAAACATTAATGTAATTTCAAAGCCATTTGTTTTTTCCATGGATTTTCTCTCTACTTTCTTGATTTTTGCCTGTTACATCAAAGAAGGCAGAAGACAGAAAAAGGGCATAGAACAATTTAGAATGGAAAAAGAAAACTTTAAATTGCTTTCACTCCGAATTTCCTTATGATATATGTCCTTTCCATGTAGATATAGATGCATAGATCTATATACATACATACACACACGCACATACACATGCAGTGCCAGATCCTCAGCTGATGGAAACAGCAGTTATTATCTATAACAACTTGTTTTGTCACAGGATGAGTATGTGCCTGGTAAAGACATATACAATATCACAAATATAAATAATAAAAGTTAAACAGTACTATCTTATTTCTGTATTAAAATCATAATATAAATGCGTATATATATACACATACAGACATATGTAAAAAAATAAATTATATATATACACACAAATATGCAAGAGACTGGTTTGCAGCTATCTGTCTGTCTATAAGTCCATTTATCTATGTAATTTCAAACTATTTCTGTAATACCATGATGCTTTACTGCCATGAAACTCATTTCATATTCCATCAGTCCCTTTGAAAATGATGAAGTGAGATCATTTACCCTGCTCTTGTTAATGGGCTGGGCTTTTTATTCTTACTACAACAAAATGAGAGAATAGCTTGGCAAATTCATACCCATTACTACAACAGATGTACTGCAGTGATACTAGTCAGATCATGTTTAATATTTGTGCTAATAAAGAAAAATATTCTGTCATTTGACAAAGTCTGAAATGAGAAAAGTTGGGGCATTTTCTTTCTGTTCTGCAAAGGCTCATGTTCTGACCGAAAGTATGCCTGACCTCCAAATTTCACATCTTTTTGTGAAAACTCCTGCAAAGTTCAAGAATGCTTACTCACATATGACTTTGTCTGGGACTCGTGTAAGTCTGAAGATACCTACTTTTAGCATAAGGTTGTAATTAATAATACTTTGCAGGCATCCAAATGTCTCTAAGCCTTCTGCAAAATTTAATTAATACCTGGAGAGGTAGTCATGGGAGATAAAGGAATCCTTTCACATGAATTGAAATGCAGCTGTCCTTGGACTGGCATGTAGCAGCTGTTTAACAGGAGGGGGAAGCACAGTTTAAGGCTGGAGATAAGCTAAAAGAAAGAGGAAATTTCAGAAGCAAAAGTAGAGCGTCCAAGGTTGGTTGAAGGGTGGACATTATGGCGAATGCTTTGTTGACTGTATCTCGATTCCATATGCTTGGTTTATGGTAACTGTAGTTTGTTGTAGATTGATTAGAGAAATAGAGGCTTTACTAATGGATGCCTTCTATGTACTTAGATGGACAGATAATTAATTTAATGAATCAGATGCAAACAAAATTATATTTTGATAAAAATGATGGGCCAAATGGTACTTCTGATTTCCCCACGGTGACCAAAGCATCATAAATCGGAGAAATTCTATTCTATTCATTTTGGAACAGTCACTTGAGGATGTGTGGAGAAGCAGAAGTGATATTTATTTAAAATAAAGCTATCATTTTAGTTCTCAAATAAGAAGATGTCAATATAAAATCAAAATGATGCATTTTCCTATTATACGTTCACTATTGATAGAGATATCTAAGCATTTTGGAGGTCTTGCTTGCAGTTGTGACTGGAGGTCTTTGGGCAGGTAAATGTGTTCACAGAGCAATTCTCCATTATATGCGCTGTGTGAGTGATGAGCATGTATATTGGAGTTATCAGAGCCATTTCCGTATATAGAATAGTCCCTTTCCCGAGTTTCTGGCAGTGAAAGGTTTCAAGAAAATTGCCTTGTTGTTACAGAGGGACAGTCAACACCCACACAGCTTTATTGGGATGAGAGAATCTGCCTGTACAGTGTTGGGGACTGTCCTCCCATAGTGCTTGCTGGGGAACCTTCAGAGATTTACAACCAGCCCATAGCCTGCACATTTGGATGACTCTGGCTGTTGATGTGGCTTTATTAAAGCATCCATTGTAGTTCACTTTCATTAGTGCCATATTAAAGGCTCAGAAGCTAATACAACTCTCCATTTTCTGCTGTTGTAGTTCAGACAATATTAATATATTAAATATCATTACTTTCAAATGACTTGTGACAAAGGGAGTCAGCAATATTCCCCTGGGTTATTTCCTTCATTTAAAGAGACATGCTTCTACTGCAGAGCGGTAGTGGCAATAGTATTTTGACAAACAGCTACAAACCAAGAAAAAGTCTTACTTTCCAGTATTAATCCATCAGGAAGCTTTTAGGGATTCATCTTGCCTGCAATATTCATAGGCAGCAAAATGTCCTGAATGCCCTACAGAATTTGTGCGGAATCAGGCAGGTGATTGATAGTGAAGTTCTGTTCTGAGTCACTCACAGTATGTAATTCTATTTGTCTTGCCAAACACGAAAGAGCAAGCAACTCATAAAATGTAAAGGTAACGGGGCTCGTATTTTCCCCCATTTAAGAAAGAACCTGGTGTCTCCACTTCACTGTACTTCACTGAATGTAACAAATTTCCATTAAATCAAAGGAGAAAGGCAGAGGGTTCCTAGTGGAGCACTTAGAAACTGTATTAGGCAGGTGTCATTTATTGTATCATATAAATTTGTGTATATGATTTCAAAAAACTTCTCCCCAATTTTACATCGTAAATGTCTGAGATAAATCAATAGATAGCTCTCTCACTTCATTTATAATGACATTGAAAATATATTGAAGATCCTACCATTCAGTCCTTAAGTAAAAAAATCCAGTAATCCCAATACTTCACTAAAATACCTTCCCAATACTTCACTACAATGCTTTTAAGTCTGTCTTATTTTACCTGGTTATACAATGACAAAGGAGGTAATGAAATACTAACATCAGGTTTGTTTACCTGCATTTGTTAAAATGCCATATGGATTTTTTTGTTTTGTTTTGTTTTTCAAGAAAATGCTGGTGATATTTGCATGCTCTATCACTAATTTATTTCCATTCCTCTACTGTTCTGCAAACTTCTAGGGAAAGACACCTGGACTGGTACAAAAATATAAGTTAAAGATGAAGTGACAGCTTAAACTCTGCCTTTCGTTGTTTTTCTCATTTTAAGCTAGGCTATCAAAACGGTTGAATGTTTTATATAGCATTTATTTTTTGCTTTGGCTGGTGTCCACGTAGCTGCTTTCCCAGTGGGCCTCAACTGATCGCATGCAACCATCTTTCTTTCTGCTGAGTCCCACTGCATCTCTGTGAAAACCTGTTTCGACAGAACTCATACAATGTCCTGCTGCCAGGACACTGCTGGGAGTAAAGCCCAGCCATACCCAAACGTGATGTCTATGTTCTGTAGTTTCAGAGCTGGACACGCTCAGCACCACAAGGAGTGGGAAGAAAGCTATTCATGCAATAATGCTAGTGTCCCATGTGGCATCCTTTGCAGACATCAAAAGTATTACAGCTGAATTGTCTGCCTTTTGCCACATCTCACCAAACTGGGAAATTAATGATACGCTGGTAGAGAACCTTATCGGCTTCCCCAAGAATTCACAGGCTGACACGCCTAAGGGATGGGATGCCATCCGGAAGGACCTGGACAGGCTTGAGAAGTGGGCCCATGTGAACCCCATGAGGCTCAACAAGGCCAAGTGCAGGATCCTGCACCTGGGTCGGGGCAACCCCCAATATCAATACAGGCTGGGGGTTGAATGGATTGACAGCAGCCCTGCCAAGAAGGACTTGAGGGTGTTCGTGGATGAAAAGCTGGACATGAACTGACAATGTGCGCTCGTAGCCCAGAAGACCAACCGTATCCTGGGCTGCATCAAAAGAAGCGTGGCCAGCAGGTCGAGGGAAGTGATTCTACCCCTCTACTCTGCTCTCGTGAGACCCCACCTGGAGTACTGCATCCAGCTTTGGAGTCCTCAGCGCAGGAAAGACATGGACCTGTTGGAGCAGGTCCAGAGGAGGGCCACAAAAATGATCAGAGGCTGAGAGAGCTGGGGTTATTCAGCCTGGAGAAGAGAAGGCTCCAGGAGACCTTATTGCAGCCTTTCAGTATTTAAAGGGGGCCCACAGGAAAGACAAGGACAAACTTTTTAGCAGGACCTGTTGTGATAGAACAAAGGGTAATGGCTTTAAAGATTTAGACTATACATAAGGAAGAAATGTTTTACAATGAGGGTGGTGAAACACTGGCACAGGTTGCCCAGAGAGGTGGTAGGTGCCTCATCCCTGGAAACGTTCAAGGTCAGGTTGGACAGGGCTCTGAGCAACCTGATCTAGTTGAAGTTATCCCTGCTCATTGCAGGGGGGTTGGACTAGATGACATTTAATGGTCCCTTCCAACCCAAACTATTGTATGATTCTATGATCCCCCAAGAAAGTGGACTAGATAGATAGCTTGCTGCTTTCCTAAACGCTTTAACAGTAATAAGGTACCCAGTGACAAACAGCTGGATATTGTTACATAGAGCTTGAACACAAGCTGAGGGAGACTGAAAACCCTGCTCCAGCCTTCAACAGGGAAAAAATATTTCCTGATCCCAGCTGTCAGTCTGCATGTCGTGGATGCAATCTGCCCCAGAGCTCAAACTGGTGGAAACTCATTGGCCTTGTTAGTGGTAACAACGTGTATCACTACAGACAGTTGAAAACTGATCATATAACAAAGATAAATCCAGTTGTAGCTGGAAGAAAAGGAAAATGGATGAAAAAAAGAGAAGAGAAGGAAAGAAAAATAAAGTAAAGAAGGTCTTATCAACGCCATATAGAGGGAAAGTCAGAATAGAGGCAGGAAGGAAAGGGGGGAAGATTAAGAACAGAGGAGTGCAGAACAACACAGAAAACAACTTTGCCTCTGTAAAACAATTATTTTTTATTCAGCAGCATCTTTCTGTTGCCCTACAGTATTTGTGCTTGGACAATGTACATCTGTTAACTTGTTTATTGAATAATACCCTGTGTTTTTTTCAAAAAAACATTATTTCACTTGCTTTTTTTTTTTCAATGTTTGCCTACTTTTGCCTGTTAAATCAGGCAAAAATAGAGGAAAGCGTGAGGCTTTCTACTTTTATATAGAACAATTTTATCTACTGGTAAAATTATGCATGGCACAAAATGGCTCATAGAATTGCCACAAATTACACACCAATTCCCAAATGTAATCTAGATGAACCAACAAATATACTATAAATTCAGAAGTGTCTCCACATGCAAGCCTTGTTTTTTGCATTCTTATTCCTCTAAGCCTCATTGAAATCAGTAATGCAAGCATCCTCTTTCAATCATCAGCAAAGACAATTGAAAAAATTACAAAAAACAATAAGCTGTAAAAGTAGGATTAGTGCCTTCTGGCAAGATATTAATGGTACTGATTATACTCATGTCTCAATAAAGAATCAATGGGCCAGATCCTCAGCGGATATAAAGTGATGTCAGCAGAGCTGTGCTGCTTTAATACCTCAGGTGAAGATCACGTTCTATTTAGGGAAAGCCATGTGGCATCCTTGGTTCCAGAATTTAATTACCTGGAAATGCTGGGGAAGAACAGAAAAGTGTGTTACTTAATAGGTCTATGTCTGAGCAGATGAAGGGCTTATTGCCTGCCATTAGTACTCTAGAGTGCACTGTAGTTAAACAGAAGGATACCTGTGAAAGGTACAGTTGGCCAAAAATCAGTCACCTGCTTCTCTGCTTAAAACGTGAACATAGAAAGAAGGATAAAACTTGCACTCGGTATTGCCTGGATCCTGGGTCCCATCACGAAGCCCAGGTAACTTCTACTCTGTGATCAGGCTGATGGTTGAAACTCTGTTTAATTCCAGTGTGGCTGGTACCACTGTGCAATAAGGTCAACAGACAGACTCAGGCTGTGATTCCTGTGCTCTGGGCAAGTGTAAAGGAAGGTAGAGTAAACGCCTTTTGCAGCCGTTTTTGTGGGCAAAACTGAATGGTAAAAAGGTTAATTATTTACACTGTCTGCCAGCAGTGCAAGAACAGCATGTGTTCAGAGCGGGAGTCAGACTCCTGCTGAGGAATATGATCAAGATAAAACAAATGCCAAGAGACTGATAAAACAATGCAAATGACAATACTTGCCTAGCTTGGTAGAACAGATGGAACAGGATAGAAATACTAATAAGGTGAGGTCATTCTATGAGGATGTCACCGTATGGAGGGAAGAATATTAACAACAACAAAGCTCGATAAAGAACAAAAATGGAATTATCACATGAATAGAATACACATTTACACGGAATGCAGTTATGGATAGACTGTAAGATATTTTGATGAGTGCTTTAACAAAGAGGTCAGTAAAGGTGGACAACCATTGGCTGAACTCACTGTTGAGGAACAGAGTTTTGACAAGTTCCAAGAGACATCAGGAATTTCAAACAACAAAGCTTCTGGTAACAACCCACTGAATTCCACTGAAGTATTAAATACACGAAGGGAGAAGTCAAACAAACTCTACACATTCATTTTGTCTGTTTGGAGGTTTGAAAAGAAACCAGAGGACTTTTCAAAAGAAGTGGCTATATACCCAGTTTTGAAAAAGGAAGATAAAATGGAAGAAGTGTGAAGGTATTCTGTTCCTGTTTATGGCTCATAACAGCCTATCTCTGAGGTCCTTTTCCATTGACTGATTCATCCTACAAAGGCAGTATAAGTCAGATCATTGTGGAATCAATATGAATTCCAGCAGAAGATGTTCAAATTTAGCAACTACTTGAGAAAAGTAAGAAATATAGCCAGAATATACACATATTTTTGTATCGTTTTCAGAAACAGGTAATAAGGTCCCATGCAACAACATGTGAGATACAAATAAATAATTCAGAAGTTCTTAATAAAGTGATTATATGCTTTGGTTGTGTATCTTTGGCTCAAAAAAGCTTCAAAACCAAGGAACAGCATTTTTGTTTTGTTTGACGGCTGGTTGTCAGATTTTGCACAAGACTAAATAGTCATTCATAACACCCAATTTCAGTACTGAGATAATTTGCGATTTGGGACCATTAATTACTAATAGAAATTGGTGAGGAAGGAAGTTGAGGCATGGACAAAGAGCTTGAATTCTTCTCTTCTCTGGCTGTGGAGAATTATAGCTCTACTTACCTACTAAGACAGTTGCGCCAAGCCAGTTCCATATGAAAACGAACTTGGTCACTTTGCTAAGGAAAAGAAAGTACAGACAAGTACATGAAAAAAAGGGACTTGATTTTTTGTGTCCACTAAGGCAGTACAGGGAGACAAAGTTCTAATAAGAAGTGATAGGAAGTCTATGCAAATCCACACATTGCCGGAAAAGCAGGACCTAGCTCAACTGGAATAATGAAGAGAGATGAGGTAAGTGCCTTTAGTAAGGCTCTTATGATGGTATTTGATCCCGTGTCCATTGAAGACAAAGGTGGAGCGCAGGCCTAAAAGCAGCAAATATGAATGACCAACAATAAGAGAAATACCCTAATATATTCCAGAAGATGATAGGGTCAGTCTGTGAGAGAGGACATGTAAGGCCTAAAGACCCAGGTCCCCAGTGAGACGTGAATTTCACAGGGTCTCAGGAATGGTAAATAAATTTTCTCCATGTGTGCCCCCAACACTAGGAACTGAAGGTCAGGCTGATGAGGAGGCTGCAACAAATGCCCTGACTTGCATGGGAAGTCTTCTCTGGTAAGGGAGCTTTCTTGAGACAGTAAATAAATGTGAAGGAAACGACTAAACACAGAAGAGCTGATCTTAGCAGAAATCTAGTCATCGAATTAAATTTTGCTAGCTCCTTAGTGAAATATCCACGATTTTTTGTCCTCAGATGTTGTTTGGAAGCATCTTTTGGTACTGCCCAATCAACTGACACTCATATGCATATCCTTGTGCAATATTTCTGCCTTTGTGCTATTACTCTAATCATCACCACCCCTATCCCCTACCGCTGTTACAATACTTTTTCTGTGGAGATCTACATATCACACATATACTTTTGTAGAACTTATTATCCCTTGTATTTAAAAAGAAAACGTGGTCTCTCATTTCTCTCTTTGAACCGCCGCTTTTCTTTTCTGACAATAGCTGATACAGAACAAAGATTTCCTTCTCACAGAGCTTTTTTTTTGCTTACCACATTATCCACAGCTTCCCTGTTTTTCACCTTCAATATTTTAAAAGGCAGAAATTGAACTGGGTTTGATACATTTCATTTCATCTGAAAAATAAAAGAAATACAGGGTTGAAAGTTTGGAGACGTACAATGGGTTATTGGAATCTATGACTCCTCTTGCAGCTTTGTCTTTTGTATGGCTTTCCTCTTAATATTAAAAGCTGATAATTCAGTAAAAAAGTATAGCAGAAGAAAAATTACTCAAAAGTCACTTTTTGCTATATTCAATAAATATTATAACTTTAAGATGTGCTATCATTTTATAAACATATGTGGAAGACTATTTTGACTGCTTTGATATATACAGTTTTACAAATAGATATGTTTATGTCTCTGCGTATACAAATGGATTACAGAGTATAATTTATAAAAAAGAAATACACTTACTTGCCAGATACAGGGGCTTCTTCTCCCACTTAAAAGTTACTGGTTTTTTTTTTAACCCTGTGGAGCTATTTACTTTGAAATTGTAACAAATAAAAATAAAACTTTTTCTGATCCTGATAACTTGCACTTCGTGTTTAGTATCTGACAAGTCCCTTTCCGACAGTTTTTCTTTATGTTGTTCTGCCTCCACATACAGAGAATGTTACAATTTTGGTCTGACTTACAAGAGTTTAGGAATGCATTTTCACTTCCTTCCCAGGGGGCATTGTTATCCTTTAGCAACTCTATTGTCTGCTGTAGCTGAAGGAAGCTTACCACTTTGATGTGTATTCCTTTTAAAGCAGCGTAGAGTATTAAACTAGTGATCCAGAGTTGCAGAGAGTCAAAAACAAACAGTGCCATTTCAGAGAGCATTCATGAATTTAGCTTCAGAAAAAAAAAAAATACTCATGGCCAAAGCATATAATAGCGACATTAAATTTTGTCTTTTGATGGGTCACTTAAAAACTAGTGATATGAATGGCAGCATAACTGAGAGCATATTATCCTTATAATTAAACCATGATTCACCTGGTAAAAAAAAAATATTTTCTTAAAATTCACACAAATTATCTACTTCAGTTTAAATTTGAAAGAGAAAGATGACAAGTTAATGGGATCTACAATAACACTTTGGTTGAGACTTAATTAGTGGGAGCCATCAGACCTTTCATTTTGCATGTTATTAATCTTTTTCTACTGAAATTGTTTCAGCAAATCACATTTCACAATTTTCAGCTTGTGTTTGGCAGCTGAATCCAAATTCTCTGGGATTAAATTGGTTGCTCTGGTTTACTCTCATGTGTGGATGATAAGTTAAATCACACCCAGTTACCACCTACTTTGGCACAATTGTATATGAACAGAAAGACCAGAATTAGCATAACTACCAACTAAGAATGAAATGAATTATTTCTAGAAGGATACATCTCAGTACCATCATGTTGTTCTGCGTTGCTTGGACTCAGTAGTAAACCTTAACTTCTGGGGATGCATACGCTACAGCCAGAAAAAGAGAACTGTGTGTATTTCTATGTATAGTGTGGTAACTTGCTTCTGAAAACCTTCATGCAAGTGTTAGACCTGAAACCTGGCTGAACGGTCAGGCCCAGGTAGGCCAGTCACAAGTGGTGTACCACAGGGATGGACACTGGGTCCAATGCCAATTAACAACTTCATTAATGATCTGGAGGATGGGGCAGAGTGCACCCTTGGCAAATTAGCAGATAATACAAAACTGGGTGGAGTGGCTGATACAGCAGAGGGTTGTGCTGACATCCAGGCGGTCCTGATCAGGCTGGAGAACTGGGCTCACAGCAACCTCTTGAAGTTCAACGAAGAGAAATGCAAATTTCTGCATCTGGGGAGGAATGTGTACCGTTTTGTGGAAAGCAGCTCTGCAAAAAAAGATCTGGGGGTCGTGGTGGACAGCAAGCTGTCCATGAGCCACCAGTGCATCCTCATGGCAAAGAACGCCAACAGCATCCTGGGCTGCATTAGCAGGGGTGTTGTCAGCAGGCCGAGGGAGGTGATCCTTTGCCTCTGCTCAGCACTGGCAAGGACACACCTGGAGTGCTGGTTCCTGTTCTGGGCTCCCAGTACAAGAGAGGCGTGGACATACTGGATAGAATCCAGCGAAGGGCCACAAAGATGATGGAAGGACTGGAGCATTTCTCCTGTGAGGAGAGGCTGTGAGAACCGGGACTGTTTAGCCTGGAGAAGAGAAGGCTCGAGGGGGATATCATCAATGTGCAAAATAACTGATGGGACACAATGAAAAAGAGGGAAGCCAAACTCTTCTCAATAGCGCTCAGTGACAGGACAAGAAGCAATGGACACAAATTAAGAAACATGAAATTCCGTCTGAATACAAGAAAAACTTTTTACTATGAGAGTGGTCAAACACTGGATCAGTTTGTTCAGTGCTAGGTATCAGTAATAACAGTTGCTTCAAAACCTTTATCTTGTTAATACTTCTGGACACCTTCCTCACCCTCTCAGTTGGTATACTGTGCGTTTTACCAGCCAATTTGATGGAAGCCATTGGTAGATAGTCAAAGGGACTCCTCTGTAGACAGCTAATCCTAAAGCTCTGAAACCAAGTCCCATGCCAGGAAAAACAGACATCAGTTTTCTAAATGAATATACCTCAGAATTGAACTAGTTATGGTGTATCCCCTTAGCCATAGACATAAGCACTGGGAACAAGCTGCAGATGTGACATTCCTGGCTGGGAAAGCAACAATTGAAATGCACATTAGATATCATATTCCGTCTCTTGGCTGCTTAAACTCATGCCCATCTGTCAGTATGGCAGTATGCCGGTTAACTGTGCTATAATGCCAATTTTTCAGGTCTTGGGATAAACTGGAGATAGATACACTTAGGTGGGCAGCTCAAGCATGACACTAAATATAATCTCTTCTGTGGGAGTCACTGCTTGGATGATGGTATGAAGATGTCAATACTTGCCTCTTCTTGTGATATTTACTTACTAACATAAATACCAAAGATGTGATAGACAAGGAGAGAAAACTCAGAAAGACTTTGAGAGCAGCAGCTGCTAGAAGGACAGTGTGCGTTTTGTGGACAATGTGAAAGATTCTTTAAGACTGTAAGCAATGTAAAACACAAGTTTAGAGGCCCAAGAATATACAGAATATTTTCTTCAGAAGCTGAATGCAGAGGATATACTTTTATGAAAGGAATTCAGGACACAATTTCATCTACAAATATTCCAGACTAGCTCTCAATGCCATTTTGTGCAGCCGAGAACTTAAACTGCAATGCGATGAGCGGTATCAAGCTGTGATTGTGAAAAAAAAAATACTTTGCTAGTCAGCTTTTTTGTTATCTCTTTATACAGATAAATTTCAACCTGCTCATGAACTGTTTGCTTACTATTGATAGCATTTCAGTAGTGTGAAGTGTCTTTTAACAGAGACAGTTTTGCTTTTCCTTCTTGCTATCAGCTCTGCTACAGTAAGGAAATTATGTTCTTAACATGTTTTACTAGAGATGAATTTTAAGTCTGGCATGAGCGTAAGTGCTTTGTTGAACCAAATGCTGTGAGTATAATCTTCATAAATTGCCTGTGTTAATCAAAAAGTGCTAATTAGTAAATAAGCTTCATTTTGGAAAAGGCTGCATTCATTTATAAAGTTTAAATAACAAACCTCTTTCCTCTGAGTGGCACATGTAAAGAAGATGACAGATCACAGCCCAAATATTGAGGGGATCTAAGAGCTCCCTATTAAATGTTTCCAACAGGTAGATCTCACTGGGATGAGGTGGAGCGTTGCCCAATGCTGCATTACGTGTTGGGTGTTGGGTATCTGTGGGGAAGCAGGACAAAACAAGCCTTCAACCAGGAGCATAACTGTTGAACTTCATGATACATTGCTACTTCTGTAGTTTTTCTTTTTCACACTATGGGACTGTTGGCTGAGAGCCTCAGACTTGTCCACCATCATTAAACGCATCATGTCCATTTCAGTCCATGCTCAAAACCTGTTGTCTGGGACCGCTGAAAAGAACAGACTTTATTTCTCTTGAGTCTGCTGGCATGTGAGCTCCGGGGAAGCAGCTGTCTTTGTGTTCTGCAAGGCTGAGACCAAAGTGTATGTGCCCACTGCTCTTCCCTGCATAAAACAGCCCTGCATACGTGGAGCTGGAGGAAAAGTAAGGAGAAAGCACCAGAGGTGCTTCCAATGTTTGAATGATTTTGCATCAAAAGGCTGAAGATAGGAGACTGACAGTGAATTGTAACCATGGAGATGCCTGCCAGTTTTTAAGTTTAAACAAAAAAAAAAAAGAAAAAAGAAAAAAACTAAAAAAAAAAAGGATTTCTCTTTTAGGAAAATCGCTGCAGTGACAGTAACACTCTTCTAGAGTTAATCCACTGTTCACCTCTGTACATGTGCGTGTTCTCCATACAGAGCACAGGAGCAGCATGCATATACAGTCTCTGAGCCCTTGTATTGTTGAGCCACTGTCAATGTGGCCAACTTCCAGAGACGGCTCCATATGTGCATGGTGACATGATAGAGTTGTACTGGCAACATGGGATTTCAGATGGGGAGCGGGTTTAGACCTCCTCCTTCATTAATCCCAGCCTTCCCGTGCCCTGTTTACATAGATCCAATGCTTGCAGCTTCACTCTGATTCATCAGACTTGGCATGTGGGCTCTGGGAACTGTAGAGGAGCTGCAGTACAGCGGTAAGGATGTAGGTATTGTCAAGACTGCAACAGGAATAACAGAACGGGAGCCAATGAGCAGGACGGACACCTTCAGCCCACCCCAGGAAGGCTGTGTCTGAAGAAGAATGAAATATTATGTTAATTTTCATTTCAATAGGAGGTACCTGTCTGCTTGTCCATCTGCCGACACGTCGCTCTTACATTGCTCGGGTGAATGGTGAGAGGAATGCTTCCTATATTCAACACATGAATTCTCACATCCACCCTCCCCGTCCCCCAGTGCGGAAATACTCGTGTTTCCATTTTAGAGATATGAAAGCTGGGCTTTACACTGAAAAGTGAGATACTTGCAAAATTTGCAGCAAGAAATTTATTTTTGGACAAATTAAGCTCTGCGGGGAGTCCAGCATTTATGATCTAAAGCTGAGCAGTCCACTCAAATAAGTACTGATTTCCCAGAATATTTGCAACGAAATGAGTGGAGAGAGAAATAGAATTTCTGTCTGAATTGTTCATGATATTGCCACTCAAACTGTTATTGAACTGTTCAACTTGAGACTTACCAACGGATTTGACAGGAAATACACTCCCGGAAATTTTATGAGATCTTCATTCTTCCTGCCAGAGTGTGAATATTAAGTACATAAAAGTAAGCTTCAGCCTGCAGTTTTAAATAACTTTCACATTTATTTTCTGTCTTTTATAACTCTTTGAGATGTAAATTTACTTCCTATGATCAAACTTCTATTGTCTTTGATAGTAGTTTTCCCAAAATAAATCAAACCCTGCTGACCTTGACCAACACAAATTTTCATTAGAAACAGCTGAGCATTTTTTTTAATATAAAAAAAAATCTAAGCAGGATTTGTCCCTCAGTGTTTGAATGTGTGACATCTAAAACAGTTTTATAAATAGTAAACAGAAAAACTTGAATAGAAAAAAATGGTATTTCAAAAACAATGATGATGATAACGGAGATGCAGTTTTAATCATGAGTTTAGATGGTTTTTGCTTTATTTATGCTCTTTTGAGATCACACAGCTCAGTTAAAACATTCTAAAAAGTGATATAGCAATAATTTAACAATGGAAATATGTTAATTGTGTTTGTTTTGTTTATGTTGAAAAGGCTGATTTTTCTTTTACAGCAGTGACTGATCATTTTGTTTTATTTAGTGCAGTTTTCTGCTTAGCGTTTTTAGAACCTACGTTTAAAAATGCTGTAATATAAGTGAGACTAGGTGAGCCTTCAACTGTTGTATATGTCAACCCAAAAATATATTAAAAAAATAATAATCAAACCACCTTTCCAAAGGAACACCAGAGAGCTTTCTGTGGCAGTTGGCAGATACATAAAGGCATTATTTTGCAGATATTATTGTTGATAGGTTTGATATACAGCATAGTTTGTCTGAGCCAATGCGATATTGTCCTCTTAACAAATCTCATCATGCCAGCAGTGTTGCTTCTATAGGATGGCTTATCAGCTCCAGCCAGAGTCTGCTACACTTGCACTTGCCTTCATAGCCTGAGAGGAAAATAAATTGTTCCCAAGCAGTTAATAAGAAAGAATTATTGTGAGTGAGATGCATGACATTATGAGAGAGCATGGTGTTTTACTGGCTAAATGTTTCTTTGCAGCCGTCCCCATCTTTGCTCACTTGGCAACATTCCCTCTTCTCTCCCCCTCCCTCCCGCAAAAACGTCCACCTCAGGTTCAGTGTAAATGAAATGAACATTTCATTTCTGGAACAGAGTCTCTTTAAACACTGTTACTGATGTGCTATTCTATTTCAAGAAGTGTACTTATGACATTTCTCCTCTGCATTTTAATATAGACATTGGAGTGGGCTGGAGAAGCGTTCCAGTACTGTCTGTGTTATGACAACATGCATCTTCATTTTTGCTATCTATGCAGTTATAAATAAGCGTATACAAATATGTTACATAGTATGTGAATATTAGATCTGAATACAGCCAGCCATTTTCTGTGGGTTAGCAGAGCTAGTTCTGGAAAATTAGGGAATTATGGCACTGAAGGTATGCAGTTTGTGGGCCAAATGCTTCTGACCTTATATATGTAAGTGGGTCCATTTAAATTAATGGAGTCACACAGGTCATAACTGTGAGAGGCATTTGGTCTTTTAGTCAATTCCTCACAACCATTGTCTGCGAATCAAAACCAATGGGGTCTTTGATAAACTGTAAGCTCATGGGATTGCTAATAAATACAAAGGGAAACATAGGCATGTTGTCATACGACTTTACTGTCTTTTATGATGGTATGTACATAAGGTCTTGATTAGCCAAACAATTAAGCACACCTTTAGCTTTACACCCCTGATCGAACCACTTTTTGGGTAAAGAGAAAAGCAGAACGTTTGCTTAACTGTGACTATCCAGATCAAATAGGAAAATTAGATATCATATTGTTAATTGCACTTATACAGTTCTGATTCTTCACAATTCAGCCATATGCACATTTGTTATCCCAGTGCTGTCATGCAGGGTGTCTCAGAAAGAACTCAGAATTCTTATGCAGAAATCACATCTGAGGGACTTGTTCAGTATTTTATTGCTTTGAAATGGAAAGTGACTCTGAAGATCAAAGTACAAGAGAAAAACACTGATAAATACAACACTATTACAAGTCCTAAATGTTCTGGACTTCCTTGGTATCTGTAACCTGTGGATGTCAAAAAAATTTCAAATATTATTTAAGCCTTTTAACATGCTTGCAGACATAGTTATTCAGGTTTATACGTAGATAATATTACAAGCAGAAATGACCACCTAGCCTGCGAGAGGCACTATGTGACGCAGCTGCCTCTGTCAGCAGGGGACTGACTGAGGAAGTACCACATAGTTCAGTTTGTTTTTGAGACCACACAGTCCATTTCTAACATAGCTGGAAAATGAACTTGAATCCTTCTTGTCAGTATTCCACTTCCTTTATCCTGGCTTTTGTCATGGTTAGATTTAGACTTTGATGGAAATTTCCAAGACAGTGAATTCAAACAGATTTCATTGTTTTAATGCAAATCTGTATAGATTTTCTTCTTTTCAATCAATATTGTGTTTGTTAGGCCAATATGAAAAATTGCAACCTACTTAGGATATGCAGTCATTTCACTACAGTATTTTGATAACCCATAGGCAAGTTTTGACATGTCTCACAAATTCAGCTCAACCAAAACTTTCCTGACATCAATTTAACAGTACAAGAAGTTTCAGGTCCCTTTTCCAGTGAAGCAGCGGACTATATGTATACGGATGGGTATGTATAATATCGAAGCATTGCACCAAATGTGCATAAATTCATATGCTTTTCTTAGGAGTCTAGTTGAATCTTATCTATTCTCGTTATATTTAAGAAAAGAAATGATTAGGTGTCTGAGATTTGCAGAAACAGTAATCACACAATGCATCAAATCTGCATGTGCTGGTGAAAATACAGTCACAACAAAATGTACTATGCAGAACAACCTGCTGATTTGATTAATTCCTATTCAAAATAGAAAAAGAGTAGGAAGACTTATTTATTTTTATTATTCTACACTACTAAAGCAAGTAAGAAGAGAAGGGGATAAGGGATAAATTGAACCCAAATCGAGACTGAGACAAGTGACATTCATAAATTCGTATCCATGCTGTTCTCCTAGAGCTTCACAACTAATTGGTTTGAATTTTTCTCTTGTTCATATCTAGGCCATCCTCCATATGGCTCCATATGCCTGAGTTTTTTCACCTTGAATTAGTTCTTTGTGTTTTCTCCCCACCTACCCATAGCATTTCTTAAAACTCATGTCTGAGAACCGTAGGCGTCTCTTCTTGTATTAGTACCAAAATATTAAAAATTATCTACATGAAAACACCTTCTAAATAAATTTGTTGTTGAAATGCATGCTCGGTCGTTTTGCGGCAAACTGCAGTCCAAGTCAGTATACATCAGCGTATCTCTAATGAATTCCACTCCATGCTGATTCTTGAGCATTGCCGTGTCCAGTTCAGAACTTCGAAACAAAATGCGCAGAGTAACTAGGAAATCAGCGACCTCCTGAGACTGTTTTCATGCAGGGAAACATCTGGTGCCCTAAAACAGAGTCACAGGCTTAAAAGAAGGTAAAAAACAACGTACACTTGTTAACGATGATGGGGCAGAGTGACATTAAAAAAATGAATAAAACCAAAACTCCATATAGGAAGTTTTTTAAAAACAAAGGAAAAAAAAAGTAAATTCCTAAAATGTCTGAGAAACAACCAGTCTTTCAGAGAAAGAGATTTGCAAGTGAGCAAGAAGAAAGATAAGAGGAAAGATAGTGTTGTAAGAGTGCTTCAGCTCCAGCCAGCAAGAGGAGGTGAGCAAGCGCTGTGGAGTAGCGTGATCTCTCTCCATTCCTGCGTTCTTGTTGATATTATGAAGGGGGTGTGTATGTGTGTCTCTGTGTGTGTGTGTGCGCGCGTGTATGCACGTCCATGGGAATACAATCCCTCTGCTCACTGATCAAACTGTGATAGTTGTACGCAAGGGAAATGGAAGGGAAAAAAACTTACAAAGCACTGGATACAGTTGAATTAGACATCTTTTAAGGCAAAGGGCTAGCTCCCGGATAAGCTAAATGGCAATCCCTTGTCCTAGAGAAACAATTGCATTTAGCGACTCTACTAATAGCATAGCTGGTAGAATAAGCAGTACTAGTAGGCAGACTTTTTGTTCATATCTCGCTCTTAGGACTGGAATGATGTGACAAAGTTACTTTGATGTTCATAAAAATATAGGTTTTTGTCTATTTGAGGTAGTCCGAACTTCCCAGGGAGGAAAAGATGCACTGGGCCAAGCACAGACAGGGAATTAAAAATCTTCATTTGAATGCTGAAGAAACAAATCCAAATGAAAAGAAACCACCTTTTAAGTCCCTTGCATATTTAGAGTTGTTATGTTAAAGCATTAGCCAAATTGTCTTATCTGTGCTTAGTGTCAGTGAAAATTAAGATTAAAATTAACGTGTCCAAAATTATTTGGACACATCAACCAGGGGACACATTATATGGGTGCAGCTGATGACAGTATATTCCTGTGGAGTGAATCTGCATTGCAAGGCTGTACAGTTTTCCAGTAAGAGGCTGGACTGCAGGATGTGTCAAAGCACAAGGACAGGTCTGGCTTCCATTTCCTAGCGAAAGAGAGGATATGGTGAGGGTAAGCGTCAGAACTGATTCTAGCTCCCTGGAGATCATCAGTCCCCATAAGCACATAGACAAATGCATTTATGCATAAATTAGGTAATTTTTTTATCTGGAAATACCAAGAACAGTTTCACATTAAAAGCTGTTTAAGAAAAAAAATGTTTACCTGGGTCTGTCCTACGTAAATGTGCTAGCTTAGATAAGGGCTCCGATCTACTATATATTTATCAGTAGATAACCCTAAGGGTGATAGCTGATATCTTCCATTAATGAGAAACTCTTTGGTTACGGAAAAATTCACACTATGATTTAGATCTTTAAGTGCAAAATCGACTTCTTTATGTCTACCTTTTTAACATACAGTTTTAAGAACAAAACCAACACTATGACTATCGCAAAAATGTATACAACATTTAGTATATGTTTTTTATTAAAGCAGCTTTAAAAAAAACCTAACAGATGCTTCAGAAACTTCCTTTTCAGTTCTTGCAAGTGGGTAGAGCAGTATAAACTGCTATTACGACACAGCAGGCGATTGGCATCTCCCTGCAAAGCCACAGGAATGAAACACACGGAATTTGCCTTATCTCCTCTAGTACAAAGTTGGCCTAACCCACTGATGAAGGTGGCTTAGGCTAACCTTACTGATTCTAGTGTGATAGCCTTGTTGAAACTCATATATAATATCTTCAAAATGTATCAGAAAGAATCTTGTCAGCCACCAGCTCTGGCATTCACTTTGTCAGCATAAAGTAGTTATTGGACTGTAAATTTTTAGTCACAGAACTACTATTATTCTCCTTGCTTCTTCTGGACATTTAAATCTCAACGCACCAGCTGATCTGCTGGGTTTGGCACAAGGTTTAGCTGTATTCACTTACTTTTTCTTCTTTCCACTGCACAACTCTTGTTCATGTCCAGGTATCTGCCCATCTGATGTGCTGAGTAAGGCTCAGATCCCATGGAAAAATAGTACGTGCTTACCTAATTAAAGAGTATATGAACAGCACACATTCTCTGCTATCTTTACAGGAAAATGAAGTCCTTTTGCCTTAGAGAAACACTACAGTATAGTTGTCAAGCAACTTGACAATTTAGTGGAGAAGAGAGATCTGTAGAGACTAAATACTCGTTACCATAATTATTATTAGATGAGTGATGGGGGATATCTTGCTATGGTCCAAGCAAATACTGGTTTCTTAGATTGTGTGTGGATTTTTTTTTATCACCTCCCCTTCACATCACTACCATAAAATTATGAAAACATAAGTTTTCAATTAGCTCACTCTTCCAGGCTTTCTTTCAAGTAATTTTTATCTGATCTGCTGAACTTCGTTAAACGTGCTAATATGCAACTAATGTGCCAGTTACAAGGTGCAGCAATCAAAACCTGAACCCCAACAAGATTTACTTAATTTGCTTAGGTACTCCCTGCCAGATGTAAAATACCATCTATGCTGCTTTTCAAATTAAGGCACGTATCATTTTCCTGCGCACCTTTTCAGCCTGGTAAGTCTCCTCCAGCTGAGGTAGGCACTGACACTAACCAGGCTAAGGCTTAGGCCCACGACACGTGGGCTGAATTAACAGGGAAACTTAGTTTGGGCATTTCTTGATTTCTGAATTTTCAGTCAGAATATTCTTTTTTTTTGGGGGGTGGGGGTGGGATGGGGTGTGGATTTAACATGTTTTGAATAATTTCCTTTCACCTGTGAATGGGCTAATCTGTGGTAGCTATTGCATCTGTTAGATGCCCTTGTTACCAATACCTGCTACCCAGGTGCGTATTTGCATAGTGAGTGATCTGATAGCACTTTACTGATGTTAATTTACACCAGCTGAGAGTCTGGCCTATCACTGTCAACTAGGAAAGGACTCATTTTTTGCTCTGGCCTGCCTTACTGCTTAATAGTACCCCTGTTTCATAATACCATCTCAAAACCTGCTGAAGCAAAAAAGGTTAATCAAAACCACTTTTGCTCACCGGTGACGTGTATCTGTAACCTTCTCCACAGGTCGCTCCATGTGATGCCTACAGTACCCAAACAAAATTATTTTAAACTTTTCTCTGTAGAATATAATCAAATACTGCATTTGCTTCAAAACCTCGCTTATCTTAGGGGACGTTAATTAAAAACAAGTGGTAAAATAGTAAAGAATTAAGAAAATAATAGTAAGAATTGGAAGCAAAATAAATGGTAAAGAAAAAGAAAAGGTCTTAGAGGAGCTTGATTGTATCAAGAGCAAGGTGAAACAAAGACAAAAAGAAGAGAGGAATGAAGAAAACAAAATAATTATTCATTTTGCTATTGGGTTTCTTGCATGAAGGAACAATATTTAAAGCTCAAGAGTGAATATATTTTAAAGATTATGAAATTAATGTCAGAATGGAGATTTATGTATTTAGTACAATGTTCTCCTACCCTGGGAGTTGGAAATACAGAGTGATTATTAGCTAGGTTTCTGTTTTTGTTGAGCAGGTATCTTTTCTATTATTACTCTGTTCCACTATATGATCATATTTCTTTGCATAATTTAGATCTGATATATGCAAGTGCCTCCATTTTGAACAGACCATATGGAGAGCTCCATGAGTGCCCAGGGAACCAGAAGTATGCAATGATTAACCATGGTTTCTGTTATTTGTTGAGCAGATGAAAAGAGCTGTGAAATAAAAGGCATTTCATGATGGTTTCTATGTCCTTGTACTGTCCTTTGTTTGGTTGTGCTAGGAAAAAAAGGCTAGTTTTAATATAGCAAAGGAAATTGCATAGCCATTCACAACATCCAAAGTCAGAAACAAAGGAAAAGAAGGCACTGGAAGAAAAAGCACTCATCTATATAATAGGTCAGTGATGATGAACTAAAGAAATAGAAAGAAATAGAAATAAAGAAATATAGATACACACATGTATAAATTTTCTGGATCTATATTTTACTAGATATAAAATATGAATAAACAGATGAAAGGAGAAAAAAGAGACAGAGAGGGAGAGACTCAGAAGACATGAAATATTCTGTAATCTAAAGAGAAAATAACTATTAAACTATTTCTAAGACCATCTCTAATATCTCTAGAATTTGTTAACCTCTATTTAGTTAAGGACTTAAATAAATTACTTTTATTTATTTTTGTCTTTCAAAAGAGAGAAATACAGCACAGTAAGATTTTTACTTCACATATTATCATTTAATTTAACATAAGCTAATAAGTCTACGTGGCCAGCAGGTGATGGTATTTTAAGTTGGAATATTCACATGGCAACAGAAAGTCTAGCATCAGATCATTTCCATATGATCATTCACGGTCATATTTGGCTTTACATAATGCAACACAGAGGATGAACAGCATAGGCCCTACTTTGGGAGTAGCTTGGGACCAAAAACTGGCTAGCCCCACAGCTAGGGCCGTGTTATGTAACTCTTTGACATGTTGGGCAGATATCGGGCACCGCTGACCCAACTCTTCAGAGCCACAATCAGTGTCCCTGTCAGTGATGAGTTGTGCCCAAACCTCTTACTGCAGTAGTCCAGATGCAAAGCTAATACCATGGTGATACATCTTTATGCATTAAGAACTCAGACAAATAGATCTGATACAGAATAGATGAATTTTCTCCCTTGGCTGTAGTTATCGCACTGTATTACGTCATCTACGTACAGGACCTGTGTAGTTTGTTGCTGTTATTCCTATACATACTAAGGCTTTGGTTGATGTTCGCAAAATAGGAGATATTAATCTCTTGTAAAGAGGAGAAAACATAGCAATCAGTAGAAAATATAATCAGATGGTACAAAGAAAGTGAATTAAGTAAATTAAATTATTCAGGTTAATTTAGAAATTGGAGAGAAAAGAGAGAGAAAAAAAGCAGAGAAAATGAAACTGAAAAGGCCCTGTGTAGACATACATTATGTTTGATAGCATGAGATGAAAGGAAAAATTATTCAGATTTTGTTGACAGACGGTAAAGAACAAGGATAAGGATAAATGGCCATTCTTAGCAGAATAAGAAATTAAGTGTCTGTTGTCCTAGAGGTTAGTCCTTGGATGGAGATTCAATATGATTTTTTAATAATATTCAATAAAAAGTTGAATACTGCAATAGTGGAGACAATAGTATTTAGGTTCATTAAGACTTCAAAGCCTTGAGGGAAAGAACTGGGCCTGATGCAATTCATGAGGCTTAACCTGAAATAAACTCATAATTCAGATTTCATAAGGAAAAATCATCCACAGAAAGCAACAGGGTACGAAACGGTCACCACTGTCCTCACTAGAAGGGAGGTTTAGTTGTTTGTTTATTATATGTCATCATCAAACCCTTGTTGTGTTCACTATTTTCTGAGTAATTTATGAATCTGCTGAACAGCACAGGGCCCTTCCTAGCTCCATAGATAATGCCTGCCAATATAAAAACTGTCCATTTATTCTTACTCTTTTTTTATGTTATTTACCAAAAGCTTAACTACTTATATTCTGGCTTCAGTCTTACCCACTATATGGTAGGTGTCCCCTGAATATTTCCACGGGCTAGAAACCTCTAAGTACCTTGCTGCCATTCTGCGCAGCTTCTAGCTTTGGCTTTTTGAAAGGACTGACAAGTGCAAAGGCAGAATCACACTCTCCAGAGAACTTTTTAATCTAACCAGTTGCTTAGTGAGTTTTGGGGAACTTTTGAGGTGGAAAGGTGTTAAGCAAAGGTTTTTGAAGCATAATTTTAGGACACGGTGCAAGAATTGCATCTTCTGACTCTTTTCAGTGTAAAAGTCTTCTTCTTAGATCTGTCATTTCATCAGTTATCAAAACTTCGTGAAGCGTCTCTGCTATTTTGGACCTAATAGACTTGGTTGTCCAGCTTTAGATATTTAAGCGTGATGATGAAATGAAGAATGAAACAGCAAGAGGAAAGAGTTTTTATGTATGACTATGCTAGATTTGTTTGGTATAGTTTCTGTAGAAGTCTTTAGGACTGCTTTTTCTTTCTGTATGTGAGATCATTGTGCATCATGTTCTAGTTGGCCAAATTACATAGCACGTATCAAAAAGAATGCAAAATGCTCCTGTCAGAATCTGATTTTAGACCTTGAGAATTTTCACTGAAAAAGAGACGACAGAAGAAAGAAGAGATCCATAAATGCTGTCAGAGAAAGGAAAAATGTCACCATTCATATCATATGACATAAACACTACCCTTAATTTGTCGGTCCTAGTAATCTTTATTTCCTCCCCAAGCCCAACACTTACATTCCTAAAGATAGGACCTGTGACATTTTGACAACTGCTCAACAGTCCATTCTGAAAACTTGTCATTTAAGAAATTTTTTTATAAGAATCATATGTTTAAGAATGAATCTGTCAATGAAGTGGCATAATGCTGCTTAAAATCTTGTGGTTTTGAATAGGTATTACTTATGTGGATTTTTGACTATTTTGCTTAGCCATTCAGAATAATTGATCCCAGTCAAAATCTTTGCAACTGCTTTAAATAAAAATGATGGAAGCATGTCTATGGTACCTATACAGATAAGAATTTTGTGATACCATTATTATCCCACTCATCCAACACTGCAAATTTCAGACTTACTTATGGACAGACAATCACAACTGATTCTTTTGTGGTTTTTTTAGATAGCTACTTTAGGATGCTCTTAAGTAGAAAAGCCTACAGTTGTTGTATTGAACCCTGCCTACGGTAAACGTAGACATACTCTAAAAACTAGAGTGGCTAAGTCATGATAAAAGACATGGTTATTTCTTCTAAGAACAGATCATTTTCCCCAGCTAAAAAACGAGACCATTGCACAGGTCTATATTGAGACCTGTATCTTTTCCATATAGTCACATTTTAGAAAGGATGAGGAAAGAATTGTTTGCAAGAGTATATAAATAGTCTTGCTCGAGATGTTCTTTATGTTATGAAATGCAACAATGCCTAAAGTAGGTTATTAAATCTATACATAGCTTTAATACATAGCTTAAGCTAATGAACTTTCTTTTTCCCCTCCTTCTTGGCAAAAAATCCCCAACAACCCACAACCCTTTTTAAACCCTAATAAGGCATTTGAAAAAGTCCTTTTAAAATAATTTACAAAGAATCTCAGGCCTTCATTCTTCAAATGTCTGATGAGCATGCATGTTACTTCTGAAGTAGAAAGTCCTGCTTTCAGGAGAGAGAAAACATACAAATCTGACCTTGTATTCTAAAGGGGATGCACCACAGAGTATAAAGCTCCATCAAAGACTAT
>VYZM01008963.1:152178-168374 GCA_013398915.1 Dromas ardeola
TGTGAGAACAACTACCACAGGGAAAATGTGGTAGTGCAAGTGCGCTGCACCAATCTGGATGCATCCATAGAGCCACTGGGTTTAGTCTTTGAGTCATTGAGCAAGCCCTGAGTACATTTGTAATTTCTTCCCTTTGGCTGAGTTAGCAAAAATAGATGCTTTCGGGGGCAGGGGGAGGGGGTGGCAGAAACCCAAACCACCAAAAATCTCAGCATTGTTTAGAAACAAACTCCTCTCATGGAAAATGATGTATCAGTTCTAGTAGAAAAATAGTATTTTTCTGCAGCTGGCCAGTTTTAAAAAACCCACCTTGACTTTATTTCTGTTGTGCGTAACCTCACAATATCAATATGTGTCCATGTGATCAAACGGCATGTTTACTGTAATTCTCTAATAGTTTATGCAGGCTTTTCTGTTCCCTGCAGCTTCTTGGAATGCAGAAACATGTTCATATATTTGTCTGAGCAACTCTGATACTATGACCCCCTGCCAGCATTTTCTAAGTTGGCTGCCCATAACAGTAGAGTAATTTTAAGATGGCACTGTTAGTTTTTACAGGCGTAAAAAAAATTGTTCTAAGGTAGATCTATTTGGGGTTTCCTTCCTCTATAGCTATGCTTATCTTCCCAGGAATTTTAGTGTTATCTCTTAAGTTAGAGCAGTGAGAGTATACTTTAGATGTAGTAAGTATGGAGTTGAAAACATATTTCTGCCTGGAATTTTTCACTTGCCTTTTTTTAAACAACATCTGGTCAATTTGTCACTTGAAGGGTGGTAAGAAATTACTATTTTAGCTGAGTGTTTTTTTAATAAACAGACTTTAAAGTTTCACATGTTCTCCTTTCTTTCATGAGACATGATTGATATTCTTCTCACTATATACATTAAACTTACTGACCACATTTCATTTTTTTTCCCTGGTTTTGCTTTACATGAATATATTGAAATGATGAGGTCTGTTTCCAGATCAAATGACTGAAGCAATGCAGTGCAACTCTTCATATGGAGTATCCTCAGACAATTTCAATATTGTAATTCCAGAGTTAAACAATCTTAGAAGGAAAAAGAGAACAAGTAGTGATGAAAAAAATATATCATTTACAATGAGCTAGAGAATTCCTACTTAATGAGGGCAACCTTTTACCCAGCCGCCATCAAGCAGGTGCAGAGTCTGTAAGAAATATCAGCAGAAGTGTTACACCAAAGACAGCTCTAATCTAGCTTGTTTAAGCATAGAAAATGAATCCGTGGCAGCTCAGCTTCACTGCAAATTTTGCAATGCAGTACTGGGACTCTGAGTACTCAGGAGGTCCAGTCTTGATCCTAGCATATCCATAGGCAAGATTACAGCTAAATCACTTACACTGACCTGTTCTGGAATCAAATCTCCTTTTGCTGAGTACCTAAACCAGAGATGCTGAAAGCAAAAGCAAATGCACCAGGCAATGGTGTTGCTTGATGAATACAAGAAGTAGGCCAATGCTAGATGGGCAGAGAAAGTGGAAAATGAAAATAGAACAAAGAGTGAACTTTAAACTCTGGTCCACCAAGGTAGTGGTAAAAAGGGCAATACTTCATCTAAAGTCTGCAAGGTAGGTACGTAGCATGATGGGTGCCAGCAGAAACTTTGCACAAGTTGATCATTGTAACACACAGCCTTACAGCATGAAGAAATAGTTTTACAGGCAATTCATTTTTACTTGCTAATATCTCTTTAGGCATAATCATTTCCATCTCTGCAACTACAGGATTCATGTATTATACTCTGAGCTTAGTGCTTTGCTGTATTTATGGAAGTTGATCATAAACACTAAAGGAAAGAATTATGCCTTTGTCGGAATGCATCATTACTTTCCATTCCATTATGAAAGCAGAAAAACTGTGTCCCCTCTGCATGAAGAAACAGGGATTGATTGTGTTTTTTAAAAATATTAAACTAAGTAGCAGATAATATTTTTGCCTAATGTGAATTTGCACTTGAAAGTAGAGAAATAACTTGTTTATTGCTGAAAACCTACCCTAACTGATATTATATACATCTTATATATCCTCCATATGTACTATATATATACCTTATTAATATTTGTCAGGAAAGGTTTGATATCCGTACATCAAATATTTGAAGTGCATTTTAATTATTAGCAGCCATATGAGCATGTAAACATCTAATCCACAGTCTCTGAAATGACATTCATCTGAAAGCCTGAAATATCCTTCATGCTACCCTCATAAATGTCAGCCTTTGCAATTATTAATGTGTGGGACATGAAGCAATTTAATCCCCAGTTGAACCCAGCACTAGATGCAAAAGAACAACAGTAACATCTATTATGCCACTTTGCATCAATTGTTAATGATCCATTTTACTAAATGAAGAGCACACATGCTGCATGTACTTGTCTTGAAGATGGAAAATCTACCACCATATACAGGCATAACAATTGAATTCAATCAGCAAATATACAATTAATGAAATGGACCAAATTTTTTCCTTTGGTTGGCAAAAGCCATTGAGTTGTGCTCATGTAAAGAGAAGTAACATCTTCTATATGTTATTAGTGCTTATGCTTCTGCCCTCTCAAAAGTGAGGGCTTAGTCACAAAGCTGCATTTAAGGTTGACCCTGCTGAAAAAATCGAGACCTGAAACAATGTATTTTCTCAAAATATATACTTATATATATACTTACTCAAAATGAGAATAAGTAGAAATATGAAAACACTTGTGGTACCAGAGCATGTTGGAAGAAAATAAAGTGGAGCAGAATAAATGTGAAAAAGAATAAAACAAATAGGAATATAGTTCTGAGGGGAAAGATTTAAGGGAGTGTCGTGGTTTAACCCCAGGCAGGAGCTTAACACCACCCAGACGCTCGCTCACTCTCCCCTGGTGGAGTGGGGGAGAGAATCAGAAGAGGAAAAGTTAGAAAACTTGGGGGTTGAGATAAATGCAGTTTAAAAAGTAAAGTAAAAGCTGCACACACAAGCAAAGCAAAACAAGGAATTCATTCAGTACTTCCCATCGGCAGGCAGGTGTTCAGCCATCTCCAGGAAAGCAGGGCTCCATCACGCGTAACAGTTACTTGGGAAGGCAAATGCCATAACTCTGAATGTCCTCCCTTTCTTTCTTCTTCCCCCAGCTTTTTATTCTGAGTATGACGTCATAAGGTGTGGAATATCCGTTTGGCCAGCTGGGGTGTCAGCTGTCCTGGCTGTGTCTCCTCCCAGCCTTTTGGGCACTCCCAGCCTACTTGGGGTGATGTGAGAAGCAGAAAAGGCCTTGACTCTGTGTAAACCCTGTTCAGCAATGACTAAAGCATCCCTGTGTTATCCACACTGTTCCCAGCACAAATCCAACACATAACCCCATACTAGCTACTATGAAGAAAATTAACTCTACCCCAGCCAAAACCATCACGGGGAGAAACATGAGTGAAGGACTTGAGCGGTGCGAATTTACAATCATGGGAGAAGAAAGACTAAAAAAGTGCTGGCGAGTCACTCTGCAGACTCACCAGCACATGCGGATTTTGGGGCTCAGTGAGGCTGGGTGATGTGTACTGTGGCTGTGATAACGTGGAAACAGTTCTGCACACATGCACCGGAGTACATTGCAACTAATCTGCGTGTTTGTGCTTTCAAGTACATCAGAAGAAATTTTATTAAGTAAACAACTCTGAAACTCTGGTACCTTTATTTTGTGCTGTAACTAGTTCAACACTTATTGCAAACCTATCTGATCCCAATTTTTGTTTAGTCTTGTATTTTGTCTTTATGACACTTGTAATTATATGCTCTTGAATTCTTTCTCTGCTTGTTTGCTCTTCTGCAAAACACAGTATTAGCCCTTCAAAAATCCATTTATTGCTACCAGCTAGCTTTGAACCACTTGCTGGTCATGTCATGAATTAATAGCCTCTAATTTGCCCATTTGTAATTGTTCAGATTCACAAAATTTATTTAGTCTACTGTTGCATTGTCAATGGTCATTCGCCTCACCTGAAAGCAGGTTTTGGGGAGAAAATCGGCCTTGCCCAAGTGACAGAGAGGGCAGTCAGACAAGACTCCTACCTTGCACTCCCACAGCTTGCATCTCACTTCCTCCGTCTGCCAAAATGCTACCGGGAGAGCTGAGTATGGCACAAGCAGTTACAGGGTGACAGAGACCATTGTGCCATGTAGAGTGTGTTCAAAGCAATTGGAAGGCACATTCCGTGGCCAAAGCCCCAAGACCTTATAACTGTCACTGGTGACCCAAGGCATAAGACGTTTCCGTGCTGAGAAGAAAAGTGGTTGGAAAGTCTCCTTTTGCCAGAATCTTGATTTTTTAAGCAATAGAAATGGCTGAAAGTTTGCAATCTGCGTTGTGTTTCTGCTGAAAAATTTACAATTGCAAAAATAGGAATTGTTTCCTTTCGTTGTGGGGCACAGAACTTGACACCCTCATGTTTTTCACCAGTATTATTTCTATCAGAACAAATATGGAATTACCATGACTGTTTCTTTCAGTTTCCTTTCAGAGCAAAGGAGTGAATGTCTTCAATTTACCCACTTTTTACAGATAACTTGACTATAACTATTCAATGTGATCAGGCATATAAATGGTTAGTGGATTACCATATGAAGCTAATCTAAAATGTGATGATGTTATGTGAAATAAATCGTGAAAATAAAGATGCTACAGATGGGCTGACCATGTCTTAGCTGGTGCAAGCTCTCCAGAATTTATCTTCTTGTTTAGCACTGATAGCTACACTATTCCCCTTTAGCTTCTCCAGGTATATACTTTATAATATATAAAAAGATGGTTTAAGTCTCTTAAAATATCTGAGTATTTATGCTGCATATAACGGCATTAGGTTTACAGTTTATCGTTTTGTTGTTTAGCCTTGTCTTTTCTCACTTGCTATGGATCTCATGTTAGCTCTTCAATTACAGATTTCAGGGAATTGGGGTTTATCTTTGAATGTGACTCAGCAATTCATGAATACATAACCTTGTCAGAACAGCTGGAGCATGTCTCTTACCTGCTCTGTGGGATGCGCTAAAGACTTTTTTCATAAAATAAGAGTTTCATAAAGTGTGACTCCAATACAGTAAAAATCACCACATGGAACCACCTTTGGAAGTGGTATTTTTTTACAAATTGTTATGTGGTCAATGCTGTATTTTGTTTAAGATACCTTCAGAAAAGATCTGGTAACCTGAAGTCAACCAGAACTCTGTCTTGAACTTAATTCTTTTCAATTTTGTAACATTTTATTTAATACAAAGTTAAGAACAGCTGAATTGAGAACATTTCAGAAGGAAATGTTCTAATTTTTCATGAGATGTTTTGACATTGTTTGACAGCGTTTTTCCCTTCACTGGTGAAATTTCAGGAGAGTTGACACAAGAGGCTGCTTGTACTTATCCAGCAGCTGAATGCCAAATTGCCATGGCTTAAAGCCAAGCCTGAATGGCTTCACTGGCATTCATACCTGAGCTTGCTGCAATTAAGTCCACACTTTCTCATTTGTACAAGAGATTTAACGGTGTCACTGACAACTATCAGACAGATCTGTTAATAAGACATTCCTAGCATTTCCTGTAACCTACTATAGGTATCAAAAACGAACTTGCACTGAATTGTGAATCTTTCAGTCATACTCTGATGAGCTCAACAGAAATGTCTCTGAGTGTAGGTGAAGGCAGGATCAAGAGTTTACCAGGAGAAACTCTGTCCTGCTGAAAACTTCCCTTTTGCAAATTTTTGTAGCTTTTCTTTTCCCTCCTGCGAGAACATTTGTTCTCACGGGTGGTGGATTACTACCAGTGATGAATGCCACACAAAGGCTGAATATGCCAGATTTCAGATTGGCCAAGATAAATTACATATCTGCTACTGTCATCTCTCTGCAAAAAGGAGACAAAGTAACTTCTACAATCGCCACCAACATCACTAATATTAGTATTAGCATTAACATCCTGTAACTAGTTGCAAGGTCAGGTTCAAATTGAAGCTCTTTCCTAAAGCAGTAAGGCAAATTGGACCAAGCTCCCCTACAAAACCTGGAAATGCAGAATATCTAGGCTTAGTAGGCTACCTCTCCTTTTGTGGATTCAGAGTCTGTCTATAAGGCAATAACACTTCCTCTGGTGGGAGAGAGAGTGGTAAGCAGAGCAAAGACAAACTGAAAATTTATAAATAAATTAAGGAAAGTTGTACTACTTCTCAAAACCCAATAATGAATGAAAAAAAAGTACTTTTTATTTATATGCTCCTTTTTATACAACAAAGGCTCAATTCTGACATCAGAGTGCATCAAGTAATGTCTCTGATGCCACTAAAACACGTATTTTAATGTAATTGCAAGGCAGACTAAGAGAAGCAGAGGGCATACATTAGTAGAAGTAGCTATTGGGAGCAGCCAAAATGATAGAACACCTTATAGGTAATTGCAAGGGAAATGAATCCATGTTAGAAGTAAAATACTTAAAATATTCCCTGGTGTGAAAGTCCTCTTTAGTTGTAATGGTGCTAGCAAGTGCTCCTGCAGTACTTTCTTATACTGTGTATTTTCTACTGTCAGATAAGATAAATGGAAATGTCTTTTTGTTCATTGACAGTATTGTCCCTTCTGACTGAAACATTTTATTCAAGCCTGAAATTTTAACCCTGCTGACATGAAATCATAGTTTTCTGTCATCATGTCAGTGACCCACACTAATGTTATAAAAGTGTTTTAGAACAGTAGCACCTGAGTTCTACTTTTTGTAAAAAAAAACCTTTGTGGAAATTGGGCCAACAGCATAAATTTAGCACAGACCTTACTGCTAATGTTATATCTGAAAAATGCTTATCTTGAAAGCATACTGCATGCCACAGACAAGCCATGCAATACCTGGAAGGATTCATTTTTTTGGTAACCCACTTCTAGTATAGCAGCATGATGCAAAAGGATGTTTTGGGGAAATTTATTTACATTTTAAAATAATTCATCTTTAACAATTTAAATGACATGCTTTATGGCGTTATATTATATTTAGTCATAAAGAAAATTATCCAGGGTCTCACGTACTTGGAAAATTATGAGGATGATTTTGCTTCCTTTGGTCATGTGGAGTAGATCTTATACAAGTAAACATTTCAATGAAGTCCAGAGTTGTTACTCAAATGAGTCAGATACTTTGAATGTAGGCAAGATTGGAAAGATCATAAAGACCTCATTTTATATTTTTCTTCAAGCACAGACTGTTAAGGACCAAATTCCTAGTTTCTGTTCCCTGTTCCCATGTGTCTTGTAGCAAACAGTACTTTACCTTCTGCACACTGAAGTGCATGTTCATAGCAATTAACAAGTGTAGTGACATTTTAAAAATCCCACGTGGAGAGTTTATTATGTTCTACTTATTTACCTATGTATTAGTATGAACCGGTTCCCTTACCGAAAAATATGTTTTGTATTTGGCTTCCTCCTCTACTCCTTGTCAATAAGTCTTCTCTACTGCTAAAACAATTAGCTTGTTGTGGTATCATTTGTAATTCAGGTGACATTCTTGCAGAGATGCTGGATTTCTACAGTGCATAGTATATCTATTTAACACATTATTGATAGTAAAGTTCTGAGAAGAATGACATAAGTATGAAAAACAAATATTCTCTTTTTATAATGTTCTCAGTGTGCTTTCTTACTCCAAGTGTAATGTTTCCTCATCACAAGAGTCAGCAATAGATGCATGTGGAATTAATCTACTGGTAATTGCAAACATATTCACACTCACCGCAACAGAGGAATGGTGAAATTATAACTCCCCTATATATTTTCTGTTTTAAATTCTGAATTTTGTTAGCCCGTGTGCTGAGCTGAAGCGACCCTGAGCTCCTACGGAATGGGAGAGCTTACTGCTTTACCTGTTGCTGCTGCTTGGAGAATCATCCCCAAGCTGGAACTTGGCCTGTGAGTGTTCCTAATGGAGCAAACCGCATGCATCCCTCTCCATTTTCCTCCACCAGTAATTATTCTATCAGCAGCTGACTTTGTTCACTCTTTACAGGGCTGAACAAAATTTGCCTAAACACTCTATACCCTGAGAGAAAAATAATGAGAATCTTAGGGTGAAAGGGGTAGGAAAACCAGACCAGTCTTTGGCTGGTGTAAATTCGTGGAGCTCTATTGCTGTCCATGGGTACAATTATTCAGATAAAATACATGGAACAGTTGCCCTGCTTTGCGCAGCTGAACATCTGGTCCATGGTTTTCTTTTGTAAGAGAAGTGACTGGGTAATGCTTCTTTTACCACCATTTGTGTTTTCTTGGTGATTTTTGAAACAAGGTTAGGCTGAAATAATGATAGTGACTGCTTTTAAAAGTTACTCTGTACAGATAAGTACAGTTTGCATTAGAATTAGTTAAATTACAAACAAATAACAAAACAAGAAAACAAACAAAAATTCCAGGTAGTTCTAACCTCTCTGTGTATGTAATTTTACAAATTTGTTTCTCTAAACGGGCAGGGTGGGATAACGAAGAGTGAGTTAACAGCAGCCTGTGAGTAAGCGAGGGACTGTGCTGACAAGCAAAGGACCCGCAGTGAGGCAAACACAAAATCAACAAGATGAGCTTAAGCAAAGCCGCCTCTGGCATTTCCATGTAAGGAAGGAAGTGACTTTTTGGGGGATACCCCGTCCCCTCCCCACCCCCCCCAAGACCGTCTCTGGGAAATCAGCATGCTGGGGTGCCTCTCTGCAATGCCTGTACACATAGCATGGGGAACAGCCATGAGGAGATCTGTGTGCAGTTGTAGTGCTACAGTCCTGTTGGGATCACGGAGGCTTAGTGGGATGGCTTATGTGAGTGGAGTGTCGCAGTGGAGGGATACAGGCTCTTCAGGAGGGACAGTCCAGGAAGATGAGGGGAAGCTGTCCTTTATGTGAGAGAACAGCAGGAATGCACGGAGCTCTGCCTCAGGATTGATGATGAACTGACTGAAACCTTATGGGTAAGGTTTAAAGAGCTGATCAATATGGGTGACACTGTGGTGTTTGATAAAGAGCACCTGATGAGGAAGAATAAGTGGACAAGGCCTTCTACAGATGGCTATGAGTAGGCTCATATTCACAGACGTTGGATCTCATGGGGGCCGTCAGCCACCCTGGTATCTACTTGAGGAACAACACAGCAGGGCATAAGCAATCAAGGAAGTTCCTGGAGAGAATTGATGAGAATTTCCTGACTCAAGTGGTAGAGGAGCCAATGAGGAGAGGTGCTCTGCTGCATGTTATTCTCGGAAACAAAGAAGGGCTCGTTGGAGCTGCAAAAGTTGAAGGCACCCTTGGCTGCAGTGACCATAAGATGGTGGTGCTCACAATTATGAGAGGAGGGAGCAGGGCAAAAAGCAAGGTCCCAACCCTAGCCTTCAGAGACCATGCTTTGGCTTCTTTAAGGATCTGCTCGGAAGCGTCCCATGGGATAAGGCTCTGGAGGGAATACAGGCCCAAGAAAGTCGGTTAATATTCAGAGCTAACCTCCTCCAAATACCGTCAGGGTGACTGAGCACTGGAACGGGTTGCCCTGAGAGACTGAATACCTCCATTCTTGGAGATGTTCAAAAGCCATCTAAACATGGTCTAAGTGCCACTGCTTAAACAGTGGGGTTAGATAAATTGACCTCCAAAGGTCTCTTCCAATGTCAACCATTCTGTGATCCTGACATTCTGAGATTCTGTGAACTGATACATAAAGATTAAGGAACGGGTTTCTTGACCTACATTTTAAAATACACTTAAGATGGCGTACAGGATAATAAATCTACTAAGACAAATATTGGTCTTGTTTAAATTTTATATATGTAATATATACATATATATAAATATAATATTGCTTTTATTTAAACTAACCACACTATTTCCTTCCAACCTATTCCATGATCCTGTATTTGATATTTGGGGAGTTTTATGCTAAGAATTAGTAGTTATTTATAAAAGACAAAAATGTATCCATAAAGTGTAACATCTAGACAAAGCGATCTATTCAGTTATTAACACAAGTTATCCTCCAAATGAAATTGAAGCAGGGAGATAATCAGAAGGTAGAACTACAGCTGTGTTTGGTATATGGCTAATCAAAGAAAGAAATTGTTTACTTTGATTCTCATCCTATTGTCCTGCAAAGAATTAACCCGAACAGCAGACAGTCTAAGCATTTACTTTGTGAATATGAAAATCAAGGGAAAAGAAAAATGCAAAAATTACCATAGCACAATTACAACTGCCCCTGAAAAATGGAGTAACCTAAATAAAATTTATTTCCTCAATGTAGGTTTCAAGGTTAAAAGAAAAAAAAAAAGATTTGCAGCTTGGCAGATTTATCAGTGCTCTTTTCTATCAGCACATGGTCAAGATTTATCACGTGTGTAAAAATTCACCTTTAAATTATACAAAGCTTCTCTTCCTGGTGAAAGTAATTCCAGAAACTTGACACTATTAGCAACGAATACCTGTGTCCCACTTTCAAACAGTGGACATATGAATTGATACTGATAAAGCCAATCTGAACTCTTCTGCTAATCCTTCCTCAGGCATTATGTTTTTAGTATTCAAACTGGAACTGTGTTGTCTCCTAGCTACAAGGCTCTATTATTCTGTGCATATGTGTGTGTTTATATATATATATAAATATATAAGTAAATCATAGAAGAAACTAAGACTAACTGTTCCAAGGACTAAATGTTCCAAAACTCCTTGACAGTCAGTAGAACAGAATCTGTGTGCTTTTTTTAATTATTTTTAATTATTATTCTTTTTAAAAACTAAATGAGATGTTTAAAACCAAACAATTTTACTGACTGGAGAATATGATCCCATTTCCAAGGTGTGGCAGAGAAATGCATAGATGTCTGTAAAACCTATTTTTGGGCCCTCAGGCAGTGGTGTAAAAGCTCTCTGTACAAGTGATGCTCTGAAACGTGTAGAACTATACATCCAGAAGGAAATTAGGGCCCTGATGCAGACAGACTAGCAAGATTTTGAGCAGAGGCAGCTCTGTAATGTCACACACTCTGTTCTATAAACTATATTGGTTTTGCATTTTTCTCATCAAATACATATCTGAATTTGTTCCAGTAGGGCAATAGATGATTAAGCCTTTATCTGCCATGAAAGAAGACAATATCTAATGAAATACTCAGTGTAAGAGTAAGGGGATTCATCCAGCTTGAACTGCTGTCCACGGTGTACCTGTCAGTGTCCTGAGGGCAGGACATGTAAACATGACTGCAAACAAAATTCGCAGGTTTTTGAGTGACTACAAAGAAACTCCTGGCTACTTAACTGTTCCATAACTGTTCTGGTGAAACAGAGACCATTCATAAGAGGGAGAGAAGAAACTAGGGTCTGATAGGGGAGTGAATGACTGCAGATTTGGGCCATGTCTGCGGCCTGAGATTGAAAAGAGGTTGAGAGCCAGGCCTGAGGATGTGCTGTGCGTTCATAGTGCAGACTGTGCGCATGGCTGGGCTCAAAGTATTACACACATCAACGGTATAGCTTCCTAATTTATGTGACATTAAGATTTTACGCTCCCACAACCCTGAAGCCCTCAGTTTCTGCACACAGGGGCTCAGCCTCCCCTGCGAGGGCGGTCACTCTCAGGCCGCAGGGACCGGCTGGGGCCCAGCTGCAATGCTGCCAGGGCAGCTCCTCCTGCTGGCTGATGCTCCAGGGCAGGGCCTTGCAGCAAACCCTGGCCCTTCTCTTCCCAATTGCCTTCCCTTTGCCCTTATGGGTCCCCTCAGACCTTATTTCCCACCTGAGTGCACAGTGACACCAGGTGCTCCTCAACCAGCGGAGGTTTTGGCCGGCAGTGGGGGGCTCACACTGGTGTTGGAGGCAGCTGGGCAGTTTGTGGCCTTCCCCCTTACATGGAGCACCCCACAGCCCCCCACTACTGCAGCCCGTCGGGTGTGCCCAGCGATGTGGGAGAGCAGTCTGTGTCGAGGCAGTTCAGAAGCACCTCGTGAAGGCCCAGCTGCGAGCTGCTCCAGACAGGAGCTGCAGTCTCTCCACTGGTGATGTGCGTGAGGTGAGTTCAATTTAGGCACCCAAGCTGTGCTGATCCTGTATGTAAGCCATACGGACAGGTAGGCCAGGACTAAACAGTGGGTTTGGAGCCACGTTTAGAGTATGGATGTAAAAATCAGCAGCCTGTAGAAGGTCTGTGGAGCAGGATGTGCTCTGGTCAGGGAAACTGTGGGCCACTGCCCTAGACCTTCTCATATGAGTGTTGAACTGCCTTAGGAGGTAAACGAAGAATTACTCTTTCCTTCATTTGTGGGCAGAATTCATGATCCATGTAACTGTACTTTTTTTTTTGTTAGAAGACCTAATAAACCTGCTGCAGTAGGCCAAGAGGCATTCCTGAGGGCAGCTCCTGAGGGTGGTTCCTGAAAGGCCCAAACCATTTCTCTCTCAGCAGCTTTGAAACCTCTAAGGGGCTTAATACACAATAGACAGAGAAAAGTTTTGCTATAAGATCAGTTTTCATGCTTTTTGCAATAATGCAGAGAACTGCTAAACATTGCAGATGTCTCTGAGCTAACTATCTATTTGTCGGGGATGAAATTGCCACTTTTCAGTACCTCCACCTCCATTAACATGCTTCCAAGAGAAGCAGAGCTTGAAAAATGTGTTAAACATTTTCTGCTGCACCATAAAATGTCTTAGCTCCCATTTAATTTTATCCGTGATTATTTACAATAAAATTACTTTCATCTGCCTATAAATCCTTACCTGGTACATTCTTTTTCCAAATTGCTTTATTAATCCTTAGTTATTATTAATTAGAAATGGCACAAACAGCACAATCTTTTCCTTAACTCTTGCCGACAGCTGGGCTTTAATAGACTACAAAGCATGACTTTGGTTTCTGGAATTTATTTTTCTCCTGCATTAACAATGTCACATGTTTGAAGAAGGTGAAAAAAGAGGAGAAATATTTCCGAGTGTCATTTTTAACTGTAGAGAGACAATGTTTTATTATAACTATTATGGATTGAAAGTCATGGTATGTTCTTAAATAAGGCAGGAAGGCAAGGCAGATAGCAGCTTTATATTCACAATTATTCAGTTCTTTTTTAATTTTTCATTGCCCTTCCCTTAGGTATCTGTTTACTTGTCTGTTACCAGTAACATTGGTCCCTTTCTGCCATGTTTGTGGGACCCACAGATTATATCATGTGTGAAACAAATCACATAACATCCCTGCAGTGACAACTGATCAGGCAAAATGTTTACATTTAACAGTACATGATCTTGGTAATTGCTTGGCTCAAGAAGAACATGATTTTTCCATGGATTGGTGCATCCTCTTCATGCACTTGCTGACCATGCTTCGACTTCTTTTAGCCACCTGCCCGAGGTTTTATTGATGATATAAAAGGCATGTGAATAACAGTAAATACCAGGGATGGAAGAACTTTCAGCTTCTACACCTAAATAGTAAGCAGAAGAGTGGAGAAATGCTGGTAACTGAAAATGTTTGAAATCTTTGCATTTTAAATGTATCACACAATTAATTTTTTTTCTGAACCACTTTGTTATTACTTTTAATGATCTGCTCCATCTAATCTGTTAGCCAATAGAGTAAAAGTGTGACTGGATTCCCAGTCCCATGTGTGCCTTAGATCCTGCTCCAAAACACAAAAGAATTAAAGGATTCCAATCTTCTTCTCTGTCCAAGCTTTTACAGAGATTGCTTTGGAAATTTGAGAACACTACCTACTTCTGAATTAAACAAGCACTTTATAATTGGATCTGGAGTTTTGCTAATACAATCAGGACAAAGGATATAAAATGGTACAAAATGGAAAACCTGTCATTTAGAGAGATAGGAATTTACAATGCAAATGTAAGAAATACGGCCCAAGGACTATGAAAATGTTCTGATGAAAGAATTAAAATGGAATCTTTTGTAAAGGGGTTTGTGTTATTGACATCTTCTTAAACATTTACGTAAGTGTGCAAGGAAAGGAAAATGAGGAATTGCATATACACTAGGCCATAAATTCATAGCAAAAGAGATCCGATACACAGCATTCAGGAAAACTGAGAAAACAGAGTAGAAAAAGAAACATATGACTGAAGTGAAGTCTGATGAACGGCCAAGACCTAGGAACTTGCTATCAAAATTTTTATTTCTTTTAGACAAGGAAACTTATTTTTTTAGAATAATTTTTAATAACTTTCATTAATTCTTAACTAATTTCTATAATATTTGTGCAAGAGGCAGGGTTTCACATCTAAAGCTGTAAAAATAAGTCTAGTTTTGCCCCCAACTCCTTGTGTGACCTTGAACAATTTGTGTTTCTCTGGATTTAAGCTTTTGATTCCTAAGGCATACAGAGGCACATCCTTATCTCAGTGATATGTGGGATACATGTGCCAATAAAGCTCACTCTGTGGATGGATAAATACTATGTATGTATTTATAAAAATTCAAAGTTAATTTATGCAGTATTCTTTTTCTTCCCACTCTTTGATCAGCTTTGTTTTTACATTCTTAGGAAAGTAATTTCTATAATAAATCCCCAGCTTCTCTCTTCTACCTAGAAGTCCTCATGCAGACTACCATTCGCGGAAATCAATGGTATAGCTGGAGTACCCAAATATTTAATTGTCCCAACACTCCTCATTCTATTTTGTATGTTTTGAATTGTATTTTTGTATATTTTGAAATATATGCTGCAGATCGAGAGTTCTTGAGAACAGAGACTGGCTTCCTAGCTCTCTGTCTATTCAAAACCTGCTATAAGGATCTAGCCTTTGAACAAGGCATAGACACTTATGTGCTAAAGATTAGTTACTTAATATAACAGTATTTCATTGTAAGACATATTTATCTGTATTCTGTACTTTTTGGCTCCATTTTTGGCTCTTTAAAATGAGTCTAAGAAGATTTACTTACACCTTGGATAGGGTTCTTGAGATTAAATTGGTCATGGTAGTTTTTGAATCTGGAAAGCATCAAGTGTTATGAGAGGAGGGTAGAATCAGGGGTACTACAGCTACACATAAAATTCCTTCTCAGTACATGCAATTCCTGTTTTTGCAAACTAGGAATGAGCTTGGCACTTTCAACCAATTACTGCTGAGACAAAAACTCGGAAAAGTTTTTTTTCCAGTTTTATTAAGTCAACCCAAGCTATATAGAAGAAAGAATCTTCTTTCTACGCACACCATCATGCTGCACACTGTAAACTGTCTGAAACACTTAACTTCATGCTGAAAATGCTTTGTATCTACTCTGTCTCTCTCTTGATATTTGCTATTGTGAAAAAGAAAGGACAAGTAAGGCAGTTGAAGGTTACCCTCACACCACACAAAAAAAGAAAATAAAAGAAAAAAAGAATCTTTTCAATTATAAATAGTGAATTCTATGAAACAGCTGCAACACTTTTCTGAATTCTTTGTTTCTGACTGCTTTCCCTTCATGCCTTGAGCAACCAAAAGGATTAATTCTGGGTAGTTATTTAAATATAGTTACTTGCTAAAAATCCTCTGCCAAGATCAGAGAAAAGGGATTAGGATTAAACTGTTCTAATCAAAAGTAGTGTGGGCTGGTTTTTTTTTTCTTCCTAATAAGAGCTCTTTTGCTTCAAGAAACAAGTATTAACACTGTAGAGACTGTAGCATTGTATAGTGCATATGTCTCAGTGCCAATAAATTTCTTCCTTACTAAATACAGAGAAAGGTTTTTATGTCGCCTTTGTCTACAGAAGCCCAGTGGATGTATTAAGGGATATTATGGATAGTATGAAAATGTTGTATTTTAAAATAACATTAACACTATGTGTGTTTCTATTTTTGCCAGTTTGTAGACTGGCTTTGACTTGTACGACTTCCCAACAGAAGTCACACAGAAAGTGTATGACGTTAGCTTCAATTAGAGCTCATCCTTGGTGTGACTGTAATTGTAATAATAATAACTGAAATGTTTTATTGTCATATTGTCCTGGTTTGAGGTAAAACAGAACCAATTTTCTGATTTGTAATTTTACTTTTTAGCTGGGCCTCTTCTAACTGACTAAACTCTGAAATCACCAGCATATTGTTCAGAAACTGTTCACTCTCAGAGTGATAAGACCTGATGATACCAAGGAATGGTATGCACAGAGGCTCTTGCTTATACTTATTGCTATAACAACCAAGGTCAGCTAACTT